>OZ018321.1:156038222-156175722 GCA_963969495.1 Ceratothoa steindachneri | reverse complement strand
CAGAAGCGCCGGAAGGTGGATTTTACTTAATTTATATAGAAGGCGGCCATAAGTGAATTTTAGCTTCACGCCAAGTCGCGGAATCTCTCGTTGTTAAGATTAGGCTCGCTATATGCCGTGTTATAGGACGGAAGTGACCTCAAAAGAAGCCGATCGTGGCTTCTTCCCGTCCTACGCCCATATATGGATAGGGACAATCATAGGCAGCGACAGACCATGGAATGAATACGCTCTTGTAGACCTCTGAACAACAGAATTGCTGAATGCGGAAGGTATACAGTAGACAGACCTGGAGGAGGTGGTGATGGAGCCAAAAAATACCACCATCACCTTAAATGCTCGACATAGAGGAAGATGGAAATGCGCCACTCGATAGATACAGGGCCAGGTTGCGGATAGGGTCAAGCATACGAAAAGATGAGGAAGAGGCTGAGGAATACACCTCACTACCATAGTCCAGCTTGGGCGGGAGAAAAGAGGTGTATAGTATCCACAACGTGAGCCTATCTTTCCCTCAAAATATACGAGGGCGGTCAATAAGTTTTGCAATTCGAAAATGAGGAAACGAGATATGAGGAAAAATGTTTTATTATTTTTAAATATAACTACCCTTGACTCCAATGCACTTGCGCCACTTGTCACTGAGGCTTCAAATTCCTGACAGCCAAAAATCTCCCGACTGCTGTTCAATCCACTCCTGGACGGCGAGCTGGACATCTTCATCGTCCCCAAACCGGCGTCCAAGCAGTGCAGCCTTGAGTTGGCGGAATAAAAAGTAGTCGCTATGGGCCAGATCTAGACTGTAGGGGGAATGGTTGAGTTCCTCTAATCCGCACTCGCGCATGGCACCTTATGCAACTCTGGACTTGTGGACTTTGATGACGTTGAAGTCGATCATTGGGCGTGGGGTTTCTAGGGACCCAACTGGCATAGACCTTGGTCATGGGCAAATTGTCGTGGATGATGTTGATAACACTTCCATGCGATATTCCAAGTTCTTGCTCGATTTCTTCGACCTTCACCTGTCGATTTTCGAGGATCATCCTCTCCACACGGGCCACATTGTACTCGTTGGTCACCTCTGATGGGCGTCCTGGACGGGGGTCATCTTCAAGGGACTCCCGACCATGGCGGAACTTCCTATTCCAGTGAGCAATGGTTGCATAGGAAGAGGCGGTGTCGGTGTAAACTGCAACCATGGGTTCATGAATCTCTTTTGCATTCTTGCCTTCCTAAGTCAAAAATTTGATCAATGCGCGGTGCTCAACCTTCTCCATTGTTGAAAATTTGTGACTCACGATCTGCGATCAGCTACTGCTTTTTAAATAGACGAGGCAGGAGCGTGCAGATGCATGTCCTGAATTGTCATAACCAGTCCTAACACCCCCACCAACAGCCACCCCCCCTTCCTCTGTTTTGCTCTACCGATTCGCAAAATTTATTGACTGCCCCTCGTATGAGAGGCCTCGTATGAGAGAGAAGGCATCTAGATTTAGTCCATCTTCCGGAGGCATCTTCGTCGAGTTTATGAAGATGATTTTTTTTTTATAGAGCCCATCTGGCAACTGCCCACTTAGGCATCAGTGGCCGGAAACACGACAGCCTAAACTAGGCTACTATAAAATAAAAATATGAAAACATGACGATGATAAAAATGTGAAAAACTTAATTAGGAAGCAATCTCCGGAAGCGGGGGAGAGGTCTCACTCACCCCGGTGCAGGAGCGTGCAACCTACAAAGAAAACAATAACAAACCAAGAAAAATAGAACCTTCTTAAATAAAGGGGAGAAGCCCGGCCTTCCCCCCAAAAGTCAACAAGTCCACCAGTCAATGGGCACGCACTCGTCCCGAGTACAAAGGACAGGTGGGAGCGACCCTTCCCATCCCGGTACCGGGAGAGGTAACAAACGCGAAGATCGCCCAGACTGGAACATTCAACAAGAATGTGACGAACAGTCTGGGGAACGACGCAGTCGTCGCAATAGGATGCAGGCCAGCGCTCGATCGAATAGCGATGCGTCACACGAGTGTGTCCGATTCGGAGACGACAGAAAGCGACCTGAAGCCGTCACGGCATTGGAGGATAGGTCCATGGGAACAGTCGCGGCGCAATGGCACGCAACTTTAAGTTCCCTTCGACCGTCTCCCATCTTCTTTGCCAAGCAGTCCGAAGAGCTGCCCGTATTCCTGCCATGTAGTCGGTGTGAGGAAGAGCGAAACGCTGGTCCGGTCGCAGAGTCCTCGCGGACTCTTTGGCGCCCTCGTCGGCGCGCTCATTCCCCGCAATTCCTACATGTCCAGAAACCCAGCAGAAGATAATCTCGACATCTGCCCGGCTCGCCAAAACCGTGGCGTCACGGATATCGCGAACCAGGGGATGCGGAGATTCCAATGCCCCGAGAGCACTCGGGGCGCTTTGTAAGTCGCTATAGATCACAATCCGGTCTCCGAACCGGGCACGTCGCGTAATCTCCTGTACAGAGTGGTGTATTGCCACCAGTTTGGCCGTGAAGACAGACGCAGCGCCAGGCAGAGCTCCGCTGACTTCAAACAGAGGGGATACGGCGTGGAAGCCCACCCCTTCTTGGGACTTGGAGCCATCCGTATACACTGGCACGGTTCCAGCGTGACAGGAGGTGTTCTCCAAAAAGGTCGAACGCAATACTCCAGGTGCCGTACAAGCTTTGGGAGCAGAGGCGTGGCGACAAATAGCCAAATGTGGTACCCTCCAGGATGGCGTCCTGAGCAGAACCAGGAACGCCATCGGCCCGAGAGCTATATCTAGCTTTCGAAAGAGTTTTCTGGCCCGGCCCTAAACCTAAAGGGTTTATGGTATGACTAGCGTCTCTCGGCAGCATAGGCACCATCGCGATCAGCTGCAAATGCAGTGAAAGCTGTTGGCGACTGAGGGAGGCTCTGGGCTCGCGCGTACAGACGAGTGATGCACTGCACGCGGCGCAGAGCCAGTGGCATCTCCCCAGCATCGACCAACAGGCTCTCAATGGGGGGGGAAATGCGGAAGGCACCAGTCGCAAGGCGAAGGCCAGTGTGGTGGATCGAATCCACCTTCCGCAATAAAGGTTCGGCTCGGATGCATAAGACTCGAATCCGTAGTCGAGCTTCAAACGAACAAAGGATCGATAAAAAAGTAGGGCAGTAGCCCTATCAGCACCCCAAGCGCTGAACGTCAGGGAACGGAGAATGTCCACGGTTCGGGTACAAGAGACCATAAGGCTGCGAATGTGAGCCTCCCAGGTGAGGCGTCAGTCAAATACAAGACCAACGAAACGGTGCGATTCGACCACATCTAGGCGCACCCTATTAAGAAACAAATCTGGGTCGGGTAAGGCCGTGGATGGCGGCAGAAGTTCACCACCTTAGTCTTGGCCAAAGAAAACCGAAACCTGTGCGCTTCGGCATAGCGAGAGACGCGGTTTAATGCCTGTTGGAGTCGACGCTCCAGAGTTGTCATCTTGGCCGCGCCAAAAAGAGATCGAAAGGTCGTTCACGTAGAGCATAGCGACAACATCTTCCAACAGCACCGAGGCGATGCCGTTGATGCTCAGGGCAAAGAGTGTGACACTGAGAACACTTCCCTGCGGGACAACCTCTTCCTGCTCCTTTGGGCTGGAGAGGGCTCCCCCCCCCCGTACGCGGAATCGCTGATCTCGAAAAAAATCATATAAACAATAGGAGGCGTCCCCTCGCCCCCATCGTGTGGAGAGTCTCCATAATACCGTATCACCATGCTGTATCATAGGCCTTCTCCAGATCAAAAAAGACCGTGGCGTAGTGCTGTCTACGAAGGAAAGCCTCGCAGACGGCATTTTCCAGTCGGAACAGAGCGTTCGACGTGGAGTGGAATTTGCGGAAGCCAGCCTGTGAGGAAGAGAGATAGCCTCTGCTGTCCAGGAAAAAAGCTAATCTAACATTTACCAATCTCTCCATCAACTTGCAAACGCAAGAGGTTAGAGAGATTGAGCGAAAACCGGTCGGAGTAGAGTGATCTCTTCCTGGTTTGCGAAAGGTACAGTAGCGATTCGCCAGGAATCTGGGAGAAAACCCTCCACCCAGATCCTTTTGAACAAATCTAACGGAAAGGCCATGCTTCGCTCAGCCATGGCGTACGGGACATCGTCCGGCCAATGGGCGGTGTCCGCGCACGAAGCGAGAGCGGAGCGCAACTGACTTACAGTAAACTTTTCGTTGAAGGGTTCACCACCTCTGGAGGTAAAGTCCAGCCGGCGGCCTTCCGCGACATCACGACGTGCATTGAATGCTGGCGGAGCAGCATCACGGCTAGAGAATGCAGAAAAAGCGGTCGCAAAGGATTCCGCCACGGACGCGGGGTCCGAGATTGCGGTCCCATTCTCCTGGAGAACGAGAGGGGGGTCCTGCGAGAACTTGCCCCGAATCCTTTTGACTTGCTTCCACACCTCAGCTAAAGGGGTCTTTCCGTTAAATGAAGACACGTATGCCCACCAAGAAGAGCGAGGGGCGTGCTTCGAAATATACCGGAACCTAGCCCTAGCCCGCCGAAATTCAGCGACAGTGAAATCGTTCGAGAGGCGCTTATAGCGCATGTACGCATAACGCTTCTGTTTGAGGGCCGTCTCACACTCGGCCGACCACCACGGGAGCGGCGGCGTGCAAAACGGCCAGACGTCCTAGGAATAGTAGTCAGGCCCACGGCGATGAGGTTGCCGGAGAAGAACTCAACGGCCTCATCTACCGACCTAAACTCCTCGACTGAGATAGAGAATTCAGTCATTTCCTGAAATGCAGGCCACCGCGCCCGCGATAAGCACCACCGAGGTGGTCTCTCAGGCGGCAGTTGCCCTGAAAATGATATTTGAATGGGAAAGTGATCACCACCATGGAGGTCATCGACCACCCCCCAATCAAAATCAGGCTGTGCATCCGAAGAGCACAAAGATAGGTCAAGGCAAGAAAATGAAGCGGTTCTCGGACAGTGATGCGTAAACTCATCCACGTTTAGGACACCCATCTCAAGCTCTTCGATCAGATCGGCAAGGACTTGTCCCCTGGGATTTATGGAGTAATCTCCCCAGAGAGGATGCCTGCCGTTCAGATCTCCAAGCAAGAGATAGGGCCTTGGCAACCGTGCCACGACGCGGCGGAAGTCCCCGGCGTCGAAGTCAGTTGACGGTGGAATGTACGCAGAAATGATAGTATACCTCCTATCCAGGTGCAGCTGCACAGCCACTGCCTGAAAGGAGGTATCTAAAGAGAAAGGAAGAACGGAGACATCATGCCGGGTGTAAACCGCGCATCCCCCAGCCCGGCCATCCCGCGGTGGTGGGGTCGCAAGACCCTTATACCCCGGGAGGGCAGGCAGCGGGCACGCGCTTAGCATGGTCTCCTGCAAAAAAATAGATAAAGGGGAACGGGACGAGGAGAGCCTCCGCAGCTCCTCCCAGTTGGCCCGGAGTCCACGGCAATTCCATTGAAGGAATATGCCCTCCAGGCCTAGCTCGGAGGAGACGCGGGTGCCCTCCTCGAATTGAAAACCCTTACGGGAATGGCCGTACGCTTCCCGGGGGCAGAACCCCGGGCGCTGTTGGCCGGACAAAGCGCTGGAGGCGCTGTCGCCTTCGAGGACTTATTGGGGGAGGTTGGGCTCTCCATGCGAGTCTTTTCCTCCCTCCGCCTCGAAACCTTAGGCGGGCGCTGCGGCTTCGGAGGCGGGGGGCCCTCTTTTCGAGGAACCACCATCTCCGAGCCACTCGCTCCACCTCGGGGCGTGGGCGAAGGAGCTGAAGCTCCTTTGTGGCTGTCCTCCTTTCGGGGGACAGCTTTAGGGGTGTTGCCTCCTGTGAGTCTAACGACTCCGTGGAGGCGCGTGGCCGTTTCGCCTTGCGGGAAACGGTCACGCTGGGGGAAGAGGGGGGAGCCCTGGTTTTAGCCGGGGCTGGGTATGAACCCTTTTTGCCGCCAGCTTTACCAGGGGAGCGCCCGGGTTGGGTAGAGCCCGCAAAAGGGCTCCGAATGGGCGCGGAAACAACCGTGCTCGTTGGCCTGGATGGGCCAGGAGCAGAGGGTGCCTTTCGAACTACTGAGGCATATGACGTCCCAGGCAGAGCTGGGCGCGCCATGACCAAGTCCTTAGCCTCACGGAATGAGAGTCTATCCTGGGCCTGAACGGCCAGGATTTCTTTTTCCAGGAGATATGCACCACATTGCTTCGAAGAAGCAGGGTGCGGCTCTCCGCAATTGACACACTTGGCCACACACGATTTGGACTTATCGTGTGCGACCTTGGAGCAATTTACACAGACTACGGGTGACCCCGACTTTTCACATCAAAATGAGCGATTCGTATGGCCAAAGCGGTGACAGTAATAGCACTGCCGCGGCAGTGGCACGAATGCCTTCACGCGGTAGCGGTACCAACCGGCACGCACCGACTCAGGAAGCTTGTCACAGTCGAACGTGACGAAAAGTGTAGGGGTGGTTCTCGAAGCCCCTCCCTGTTTTCTCATCACACGTTCGACTTTGACCGCCCCATGGTCGGCCAGCTCTAGGGTGATGTCCTCAATGGAGTAGTCAACGAGTTCCCTCGCATAAACTACTCCTTTCACAAAGTTCATGGTAGAGTACGGCGTCACACTCACCGGGGTGCCATGAAGTGTCCGAAGAGCACTTATCTTGGCCGCCTCTGCGTGATTCGCCAGAAGGCTGCCGTCCGAGAAACGGGTCACCTTTGGCTCTCTACCAATTGCACTAGCTAATCCTCTCCTCTGATGGATCATGTTGCCCTTGGATAACATGGTGCTATTAGTTGAGTGAATAACGAGGAAGCGTTTGAAGCCAGCGGGCTTGAAAACGCCAGGTAACCTCTGAATGAGGGGCCCCGATGTCATCGAGGCTCCGCCCTGTGCACTCTTGGTATTAGTCTTCTTTGTCAGGGGCTCCGCAACCGCGGGGGCAGAGGGGGCGGATGTGCCGATCTTGTCTTGATCGCTTGCCAGAGTGGCAGCAGACCCATCCGTCCCTGCAGCCCCCGCGGATGGAGAGGAGCCCCGAGTCTTTTGTCTTTTTAGTCTTTTTCTTTTTCGGAGAGGAGGGCGGGGAATGAACCCGCTTCTCACCTCCGCCGGAAGAAGCCCCCAGGCCAGATGGACCGGCCTCAGCCAGGTCATTCTCTGAAATGGAGAAGGTCCTGGTAGTCATGGGGCACCGGTCGGCGGAGATCCCTCCCCTCCTTGTACTGCTTCGGAAACCACAGCCGTTTGAGAAGGACCTTGCATCGGGGCGGATTCGGGTTCGGTGCTTGGAGCCGAGCCCAGATTCCCCCCCATGGAAGGCCCTACCGTCTGAGGCTGGGTTTCCTCAAGGACCATGTCTATCTTAGTGGAGGCCTCCAGTTGGCCACCCCCCACCCCCCCAAGACATCGCAGGTCCCGTTGGCAGTATCATCACTAGTCTTCTTTGGGGAGGCATGGGCCTTGACCCCGGCAAGGTTCAGTATTCTTGCCAGCAGGTCTTTTGAGGGAAGCGACCGAAGGGGCCTGGCTTCCCTCTCCCCCTTAAGGGGGTTTGCCCTACCGAGCTGCTTCGATGTGGAGTGGCTGGCTTTCTTGGCAGTCCCCTTGGAAATAACAGAGGGGACTGCCGCTGGTAAAAGGTAGGCGCCCGAAAGCACCTCCAGAGAAGGGGGTGAGGGGGAGTCCCCTACACCCGTAAGCGAAGGAGAGGAGTAAGCCTCCTCTCCGGTTAGAGATATATGAAGGGTCCCTTGAGCAAGCACAGGGGGGGACCTCCATTTTTTTGCTGGAGCTGCCCAAGGGCGGCTCCGTCGATGTTATAGGGGAAGTTGGGGGTTGTTTTTTTTTTAAACTCATCATTGGGCATGGTGACCCTCTTTTTGACACGGGACGCAATCGCGCATCACCTCTCGCAGTAGCACGCACTGCGAGAGGTGCTTACAAGCCCGGCAGAGCCAGGCGCTGCCATTTAAGACCACCCCTCCCGCCTGATGGCCTGGGAGTCCATCGGCATGGCGGCTCCACCTTGGACACGGCGTAAAAAATAATAGATTGTGAAGAGGAGAGGAAAAGGGATGTGAGGAAGGTATGGGTGCGGATGAAGCAGGTTGTTAAAAACCAGCCACCCCAGACCGGAGCTCAGGGGTTAAAGAACATTGTCCCTCACCCCCTCAGCCCCGATGCGGGACAGTTGGCTGAAAGGAAGGTCAGCATCTACCCTGTGAAATTAGAGGCTGACCAGAGAAAGTTGTGGGAGAGGTTGTGTGAAAAGAGAGGAAACAAGTATTTTGAAGGAAGGAAGAGAGGCTAAGCTGGGGCCGGACGGGGTGCTGAGTCCCGTCAGCACGGCGGCCAGGATGGCAAATCGCCGCGCCCCTTACGGGGCTCTGTGGGTAGAAGAGCAAGTTTGGAAAGGGGCAGGAGGGTATGTAATAAAGAAGTAGAGGTAGGTGGGTGCACTGACTAATAAGGTGAGTGACCACCTATTATTTTTATATCCTGGTGCTAGGTGATCACATGATGGTATAGCAGTCCAAGGCACCATAGCTACCCGACCGAACTCTGTACAGGTGAAAACGCTGCAAGGTACAAAGTGCGGGTAGCCGTAATGATAATGATAAATAATATTAAGTAAGAATAACATACTGCTAATAGTAATTAATATTAATTGTAGGGAAATCGATATCCCACCCTCAAAACTGATGCATTGTTCGGTAACCTCAACGTCCTGACATTTTGGCGGCAAACTCTATTACTCAACTCTCTCCATCTCTACTCTCGCCTCAAAGAACACCAGCAAGGCCTTCGCCCAACCACATAATGCACTAATCATCACATTTTGGGTCCGGCGAGCCTAACATTGGTTAAATAAGCAATATTTACCCTAAAATTATATTTAATTTCACTTCATTTACGAAATTAGAGGAGAGTTGCCCAAAAGCCAGAAGGTGCCTTTAAGGGTACGTGGAAGACGCTCTGAGAAGAACTGTTAGAAGAAGAGTCTTAATTCTGAAGACCTCATCCCTCCCCCCCTCCTTCATCTGCCCCCAGTGGGGTGTTGAAGTATATATGCCGATAACTTAGAAGAAACAAGGAGATCGTGTTAGTCATAGAGACAACGAAGTCCGGCTAGAGGCCCAGCAACCAACGAAAGGGACACAAAAGAAGCTCATTCTGAGCCAGTTCCTGGTAGTCACACCAAGAATTTGCAGGTTTTCTCAGGAAGATCGAGTTTGCCATCGCGACTATGAAGTCCGGCTAAGTGCCCAGCAACCCTACGAAAGTAACACAGAATAAGCTCATGCTGAGCCAATTCCTGTTAGTCACACCGAAATTTAAGTTAATTTGATTTGAGAAACAAGCTTAACTATTTCTCGTCAGAGAAACCCCCTATCCTGGTGTATCACAAAAAACAGATAGTCCTCGCCATTGAGGAATACCCTAAAGTGAATTCCCTCAAGCACTTCCCCATCCGTCAAAGGATTCACTTGTTTGCCTCTCTCTCGTCAGTGCGAATTATTCCAAAATTAACCAGAAGATTGGAAGAAGCATACGTTCCCTGTCCCTTTGGTGAAATCATCTTCCCAAGAGAACGTATTTAACGCCATCCGTTGCCCGTAACGAATTCATCTGTGGCTCTAAAGCTATCCCCGCGCCAGACAAACATCTAGAAGGTCTCTGAATACGTCCACGCGCCTGCCCACCAACAACATTCTTGCGTCTACATAAAAATTGAGGCCAAGGTCATTCTCCGACCAGATTCCCTTGCCGTTATTTTTTTAAAGGTAAATAAATTCCATTCTTTTTTTTTGAAGCTCAATTAGCGTTCAAGATTAAAGTGAGCTTTGGGTCAACCATTACTGTATATTCATTTGTGTAATTTAATAGGTCTCACTTAAACTCGTTTAATTCATTACTGTGTATGTAGTTTGCTTTGTTAGATTTCATTTTTGTTCTCGTTTTAATTAAAGGTCTACTTGCTTAGAAGTACTTAATTCAATCCTGGAAACGCTAAGCATGGCACTAGAAACCCTCAAAGATAAAAAATAACGTAATAATAATAATAATAATAATATAGCACTCTTAGAGAAAACTTAATCGAAGAGTTTTTGAAGTACGTAACAAACCTATACGTACGTACACAACCACTCTGTCCTTGCAATGCCACGACGCTAATCATAGTAAATAATTAATAAATATTATGACATACTTAATATTAATAAAATAACTAATACTAAATAATAATAACAATGATGACAACAATATGGCTAGTAAAAATAATAAAAATATAAAGGTAAAGAAGTACCGACTGGTGGCGAGGGAAAAACGCACCAAAGGCTTTCCCATCCCAATCAGAGTTCAAGTGAACCCAGTGACAGGGACACCCTAATATGCATTGAGGCCGGGAGGACGGACAACTCCTCCAGATACTAAGTATAACAGGCTACACAGAATGCACCTCTGCAGGGTGGGTAAAGGACATTAGACTCGACGACTGGTAGGTTAACGTGAGCGCGACGGTTGGTAATGGTGTGGGGGGGGGGGGAGATAGTATTTACGAATCTTTGGGGGAGGGGAAGGGGGGGAGAGAGTATTTACCAACCCTAGGGGAAAATTTTATCAACGACTCGTAGGGAGGGGGAGATGGGAGATTGTCTAGACCAGTGGTTCCCAAAGTGGGTGGTACCGCCCCCCTGGGGGCGGTGTGGAAGAAGGGGGGGGTAGTCCGAAGTCGAAAGTTCGAACGTTTGTTTGACGATTTGTACACAACACGTGCAGCAGGACGAGTCACTGGACGACGCATCAGGGTCCGGTTACCGCACGCCGCTCTGGCCCAGTCAGATCCGACAGCATAGACTACAAAAGCAAAAGCTCAGGTTTGTAATTTCAAGCTTGTAATGTTCAGAATTTTATCTTATAATAAAAACCGCATCCTGGCGGTCAACATCATCTTGAGTTCAAGTCAACATGAAATTGGGGACTCGCCAGAACGCGCCGTGTTGTGTTGTGTTGTGTTGAGCTGGTTAGGGTGGTGCATTCACTGATATATATTGTTACGAATGTATATGACTTTGTACCTGTGTGTTTGTGTGTGTGTGTGCATATATGCGTGTTCGCGCGTGTGTCATTGTGTGGGTGATCACGTCCGCCACCATTTTCTGTGAGTAAATGGAAGAAAATGAATACGTGAGGGGGTAAACTTGCTTTTTATACCTTCAATGTTGTCATTTTTGTCTTTAAGTAGGCCTATTTATGAAATGCGATAAAATGCTGTATTTTACATGGTTTTTATTTTTTTGTTCCAGAATAAAGTATGGCCTTGGTACAGCAAACAAAAAAGAAGTGTCGGCAATATAGTGTGGAATATCTGAAATATGGATTTGTCGCAGCACCACACAACCAACAGCAACCAATGTGTCTACTGTGTGATAGAGTGTTTTCAAATGAAGCTATGAAACCTTCGAGGCTTTTGGAACATTTGAAGAAAATGCACTCTGATAAAGCAGACAAAAACTTGGCATATTTTCAGTCACTCCGAGACAACGTTCGGAAACGGAAAACCATCGGAAATATATTTGCCAGCAGTTTACAACAATCTACAATCGCCTTGCTTCTTTCCAAGCAAAGAAACCGACTGAAAATTACTGACCGCGGGGATCTACGACTTCTTCTTAGTGAGTTCCAGCCTGATGTTGAGAAGCTTATGTCCCTGCACCAAGCACATCCATCCCATTAATATTAAGTGTGAGACAATGAAGGTTACTGGTGGAATGTTTATTTACCATTCTATGTTGCTGAAACAGTTAAAACTGCTAAAAAATAAATTGGTTTACTAAATTGGGTTTTATTTGTGAAATACACATTTGTGTTTAACCTTTCTCTTTTCAAATTGCAGCATACCAAATATCAAGAAAGAGGTGTTTGTTTCCATATGTGTCGGTGGGGGGCGCTAGGAATTCACTGGGGAGCCAAGGGGGCGCCAGCCTGCAAAAGTTTGGGAACCATTGGTCTAGACAGAGGTAGGGTGGAGGGGAGTAAGAGTCTCGACGACTGTAAGGATAGGGGATAGTCTCGACAGCAGTAAGAATGAGGGGGTAGTCTCGACGGCCTTAAGGATAGGGGATAGTCTCCACGGCCGTAAGGATGTGGCGATAGTCTCGATGGTGGTAAGGATGGGGCGATAGTCTCGATGGTGGTAAGGATGGGGCGATAGTCTCGATGGTGGTAAGGATGGGGTGATAGTCTCGATGGCCGTAAGGATGGGGTGAATAGTCTTGACAACCGTAAGGATTGGGGATAGTCTCGATGATCATGAGGATAGCGGGTAGTCTCAACGACCGTAAGGATGGGAGGTAGTCTCAACGACCGTAAGGATGCTGGGTAGTTTCAACAACCGTAAGGATGCTGGGTTGTTTCAACGCCAATAAAGATGGTGGGTAGTCTTAATGCCAATAAGGATGGCGGGTAGTCTCAACAAGGGGAAGGATGGGGATAGTCTCGATAGACGTTAGGATATGGAATAGTCTCAGTGAGGGTATGGTTGTGGGTTTTTTAAGGAGTCCATCTGGCGACTGCCTACTTGGGCATAACATGCCGTATTAACGACAGCCTAGTACTAGTATACTTTAGAACAACAATATATAAAACCAAAAACCCCTAAACAATAACAATAAATAAAGGAAAAGGGCAACAAGAACGCTACGGTGTCGAGGGGAGGGCGGCCTCACCCCGGCGCAAGAACGTGTGACCTACAAAGAAAGAAACAAAAAAGTTAAATACGTGGAGGTGCCTACCTCCTCCAATAAATCAAAGTCCACAAGTCGGTGTACACGAACTCGTCCCGAGTACAAGGGACAAGCGGTAGCGACCCCACTCATCACAGGAACGGGACAGGTAGCGTGCGCGAAGATCTCCCAGCATGAAACATTCATCAAGAATGTGCCGAACAGTCCAGGGGACAACGCAGTCAGCACAATAAGGCGCAGGCGTGCGCTCCATCAAATGGCGGTGCGTCCTGCGAGCGTGTCTAATTCGGAGAAAGCAGCTTGAAGCCGTCGTGCTATTGAGGGCTAGGTCCATGGGAACAGTCGCGGTGCAATGGCATGAAAGTTTAGGATCCCCTCGACCGTCTTCCATCTTCTTTGCCAAGCAGCCCGGAGAACTACCCGTATTCCTGCCATGTAATCTGTTTGGAGAAGAACTGGTCTAGTCGCCCAGTCTTCGCGGACTCTTTGGCGTCATCATCGGCGCGCTTATTCCTCGCAATTCATAATGTCCAGGAACCCAGCTGAAGATAATTTTGACATCCACTCGGCTCAGAAAAACAGTAGCATCACGGGTATCGCGAACCAGAAGATACAAAGAGCCCCGCTGACTTCAAACAGAAAGGATGCGACGTGAAAACCACCCACTCTTGGGACTTGGAGCCAACCGTATAGACTGGCACAGTTCTAGCGTGATACGAAGTGTGCCTTAAAAAGGCTGAAGGTAATACTCCCGGTGCTGTAGAACCTTTGAGATCAGAGGCGTGGCGACAAATGGTCAAGTGTGGTACCCTCTAGGCTAGCGTCCTGAGCAGAACCAGGGGCGCCACCGGTCTTAAAAATATACCTAGCTCTTGAAGGAGTTTCCTGACCCTAAACCCAAAGGCTTAGGGTATGACTGGCGTCTCTTGATGGCATAAGCACCGTCGAGATCAGCTGTGAATGCTGATGGCGAATGAGGGAGGCGCCTGGCTAGTGCGTACAGGCGAATAATGCACTATGCACGGCATAGAGTGAGTGGCACCTCCACAGCATCGACAAGTAGGCTCTCGATGGGGTAATTTCGGAAGGTACCGTTGCTAGGCGAAGGCCGGTGTGGTGGATCGAGTCAACATTCCACAATAAACGCTCTGCTGCGGATGCTAAAACCCGCATCCGTAATAGAGTTCGAACGAACAAAGGGTCGATAAAAAGTAAGGCAGTAATCCTATTAGTGCCCCAGGCTGACTTTTAGCGCGGGTATAAGAGACCCTAAAGCTGCAAATATGAGCCTCCTAGGTGAGGTGTCGGTCAAATACAAAACGAAGGAAACGGTGCAAGTACACCACTTCCAGGCGCACCCCATTTAAAAACAAGTCTGGTTGAGGGCTGAACTGTGGCTGGCGGCAGAAGTGCACCACCTTAGTCTTAGGCAAGGAAAACCGAAGCCTATGCGCTTCAGCATAGCGAGAGAGGCGGCAATGCCCATTGAGGTCGACGCCCGAGAGTTAGCATCTGGGCCGCGCCAAAAGAGATCGAAAGGTCTCCACGTAGAGCGTAGCGAGAACATCTTCCGGCAGCACCGAGGCGATGCCGTTGATGCTCAGGGCAAAGAATGCGACACTGAACACTTCCTTGCGGGACACCCTTTTCCTGCTCCATTGGGCCGGAAAAGGTTCCCCCCACACAGACACCTAATATACGATCTCGCAAAAGTTCAGATATAAACATTGGGAGACGTCTCCTCGCCCCAATTGTGCCTAGTACCTCCACGATACCTTATCGCCATGTTGTACCATAGGCCTTCTCCAGATCGAAAAACAAGGTGGCGTAATGCTGTCTACAAAGGAAGACCTCGCAGACTGCATTTCTCAGTCAGAGCAGAGCATCCGACGTGGAGTGGAACTTGTGGAAGCAGCACTTTGCAGACGGTATATGGCCTCTACCGTCCAGAAAAAAAATGCTATCTAACATTTACCAATTTCTCCATCAACTTGCACACGCAGGAAGTTAGAGAGATATTGGGCGGAAATCGGCCGGGCTAGTGATCTCTCCCCGGTTTGAGAAAAGCGAGCACAGTCGCGATTCGCCAAGAATCTGGGAGGATACCTTCTACCCAGATCCTGTTGAACAAATCTAACAGAAACGACATGGCTCGCTCACCCAGGTGTCGAACAATCCCGTACGGGACATCTTCCGCACCAGGGGCGGTGTTCGACCACGAAGCGAGAGCGGGACGCAACTCACTCGTAAATCGTTGGTTAAAGGGTTCTCCTCCGCTGGAGGTAAAGTCCAGTCGGCGGCCTTTCGCAACATCACGACGCGCAATGAATTCTGGCGGAGCAGCATCCCGACTAGAGGTTGCGGAAAGAGCGGTCGCGAAGGATTCCGCCACGGATGCGGGGTCCGAGAGTGCGGTCTCATTCTGCTGGAGAACGCGAGAGGGGTCTTGTGAGAACTGGCCGAGCGCGCCAGGACCAAGTCCTTAGCCTCGCGAAATGAGAAGCGATATTGAGTCTGAACAGACAGGGTTTTTTTTTATCAGAGATATACTCACCACTTTGCTTCGAAGAAGCGCGGTGTGGCTCTCCGGAATTGTCACACTGGGTCACACACGTTTTGGACTTATCGTGTGTGGCCTTGGAGCAACTTACACAGACTTCGGGTATCCCTGACTTTGCGCGTCTACAGGAGCGATTAGTATGGCCGAAGTAATGAGAGTAATACCACCTCTGCGACTTTAGCACGAATGCCCCTACGCGGAAGCGATGCCAACCATCACGCACTGGCTCAGGGTCTCAGGGCCCCTCCCTGTTTTCTCATCACATGTTCGCCCTTATCGCCTCATGGTCGGCCAGCTATAAAGTGATGTAATCTATGGAGTAGTCCACGACTTACCTCGCATAAACTACTCCTTTCACGAAGTTCATGGTAGAGTGCGACGTCACACTCAAATGTGCCATCTAGTGTGAGAAGGTCACCAATCATGGACGCCTAGTAGGGATTCAACGCATTCCCAAAAGGGCCTCGTCCGAGAAACGGGTCACCTTTGGTTCTCTACCAATCACACTAGCTAGAGCTCTCCTTCGATGGATCATGTTGCCCTTAGCCAACATGCTGCCATAAGTGGAGCGAATAACAAGGAAGCGTTTGAAGCCAGTGGGCTCGAAAACTCCAGGTAGCCTCTGAATGAGGGGCCCGCCATAATCGAGGCTACACTCTGCGCAGTTCTGATATTCGTCTGGGACTAAATACCCACGGGAGCAACGTGATTGGACGTGCCGATCTTTGATTGGTCGCTTACCGAAAGAAGTGGAACCCCCCAGTCTTTTTAGTTTTAGAAGAGGAGAGGGGTGGGAGTGATCCCGCTTTTATCCTCTACCGGCAGGAGCCGCTAGGCCAGATGATCCGGCCTCGGCCTGATCCATCTCCGAAATGGAGAAGGTATTGCGTATCATATGAGCAACAGTCGTGGGAAGAGATCCCTCCTCTCTTTGTGAGGCCTCATGGACACGGGCCGTCTGAGGAAGAGCTTGCATAAGGGCGGGCACGAGTTCTGTGCTTGGCACCGAGCCCGGGTTCGACCCCATGGAAGATCCTACGGTCTGAGGCGGGGTCACCTCAGTGACCTTGTCCATCTCAATGGGAGCCTTCGTGTGCGTCCCCCCCCCCCTCCCGAGACATCACAGACCCCATTCGAGGTACGTTTTTTACTTAATGCCGGCGAAAAATACAATGACCCCCTGTAGGCTCTTAGCGCACAGGCAGGATGTGAGGGAGCAAGGACGACAGGCTATGCCATTCCTCGACCCCCTGAGGGGGTTGGCCCTATCAACGCGCTCCAACCTGGAGCGGTCAATTTTCAGCCCCCTGCGTGCTTTCTTGGCATTCCCTTGTGAAAGAAAAGGAGGGACTGAGCTGGAAATAGGGAGGCACCAACCAGCACCTCCAGAGGAGGGTATGAGGGAGAGTTCCCTACACCTGTAAGCAAAGGAGAGGAGTAAGCCTCCTCTCCGGTAGAAGAAGTTTGGAGGTTCTCCTGAGAAAGCACAGGGGGTGGGACCTCCATTTTTTCAGGGAAGGTGCCCGGGTGCAGCTAAGACGATGGTTGATGGTAAAGTATAGGGTCTTTCATTATGATCGCTCAAATTTAAATTTAAATAAAAAATTGTGTGATATATATGCACTCAATTTATTTCAAATTTCAAAGTACATTCTATTGCATAAAGTGTGGAATATGACGTCGTTCAAATGTCCGCCGTGGCTTCACTTGGTGGAACGTTATCGGGAGGCTTAATTTTCGATTACTTTGTCGCATAAATCTGGCTGAATGGTGTTCGTTATGTTGACTTTACGGATATCAACTGTTTGCCGATTATTCGCATAGACCTGCGACTTAAGGTAGCACCAAAGAAAGTAGTCTAATGGCATTAAATCGCATGATCTAAGGCCAGTTGACGTCGCCGCCGCGCAAAATGTCTATCGTGGCGTGCGCAGTGTGGCACGTAGCGCCGTCCTGTTGGAACCACATGTCGTCAGTATCCATATCAGCTATATAATCCAATTGAGGCCACAAGAAGTTGTGAGGGTAAGGGTTTAGCAGGTTGTTAAAAACTCGCCTCTCAAATCCATAGCTCAGGAATGAGGGGAACTTGTCCCTTCCTTCCTCAGACCTGAGCTGGTCGGCATCTACCCTGTGAAATTAGAGGCCGACCAGGGAAAGTTGTAGTATGGGATTGTATGCAAAGTGAGGAAGTAAGGTAAGAGAAGAGGGTGTCACCACGTCGGCCAGGAAGGCAAATCGCCTTGCCCCTTACGGGTGTAAGGATGCACGATAGTCTCGACAGCCGTAATGGTGTGCGATACTCTCGACAGCCGTAAGGATGAGAATAGTCTCAACGGCCGCAAGGATGAAGGAGAGTCTCAACGACCTAAGGATGGGGTGTAATCTTGAGGAACAAAAGAGGGAGGATAGTATCGACGACCGTAAGGAAGGGAGGTAAACTAGACGATCGTAAGGGAAGCGGGTAGAATCGATGCCCCTAAGGAACGGGGATAGTATCGACGACCGTAAGGACGGGGAAGGGAGTCTAGACGACCGTAAAGAGGTTAGTCTCGAAGGCCGTAAAGATGCTGATAGTCTCCGCGACGGTAAGAATGCGGTTAGTCTCGAAGACCGTAAAGATGGGAATAGTCTCGACGACCGTAAGAATGGGCTTAGTCTCGACGACTTTAAGAGTGGCGATAGTTGCGAGGGCCGTAGGATGGGTGATAGTATCGACAGCCGTATGGATGGACAATATTCTCGACGATCATAAAGATGGCGGGTAGACTCGACGACCAAAGGATGGGGGATAGTCTCTAGAATCGTAAGGGTGTGGGATAGTGTAGACGACCGTAAGAGTGGGTAGTTTCGACGGCCGTAAGGGCAGGGGATAGCTTTGACGGCCGCAAGAATGGGCGATAGTCCTGACGACCATAAGGGTGGCGCCTAGTCCGGTAGACCATAGTATGGGGGATAGTCTTGAAGATCGTAAGGGTGTGGTATAGTGTAGACGACCGTAAGAGTAGGTAGTCTCTACGGCCATAAGGATAGGGATAGTCTCATCGGCCGTAAGGCTAGGGAGTGTCTTGATAGCCATAATGATGGGGATAGTCTCGACAACAATAAGGATTGGATATAGTCTCGATGGCTGTAAAGATGGGGATAGTATCGACAACCGTAAGCTTGGGGGGACGTCCTTATGGTTGTATGGGTTGGGTATATGGAAATGGTCGAGTGCCGTTAGGATAGGACGACCGTAAGAATGGGGCATAGTTACGGATGCCATGAGGATGGGGATAGGCTCGACCGCCGTAAGAATGAGCGATAATCTCTAAGTCCGTAAGAATGGGGAATAATCTCGAAGTCCGTAAGAATGGGGAATAATCTCGAAGTCCGTAAGAATGGGGAATAATCTCGCAGTCCGTAAGAATGGGGAATAATCTCGAAATCCGTAAGAATGGGGAATAATCTCGAAATCCGTAAGAATGGGGAATAATCTCGAAGTCCGTAGGAATGGGGAATAATCTCGAAGTCCGTAGGAATGGGGAATAATCTCTAAGTCCGTAAGAATGGGGTTAGTCTCGACAACCAAAGGATGGGGTTAGTCTCGACAACCAAAGGATGGGGTTAGTCTCGACAACCAAAGGATGGGGTTAGTCTCGACAACCAAAGGATGGGGTTAGTCTCGACAACCAAAGGATGGGGTTAGTCTCGACAACCAAAGGATGGGGTTAGTCTCGACAACCAAAGGATGGGGTTAGTCTCGACAACCAAAGGATGGGGTTAGTCTCGACAACCAAAGGATGGGGTTAGTCTCGACAACCAAAGGATGGGGTTAGTCTCGACAACCAAAGGATGGGGTTAGTCTCGACAACTAAAGGATGGGGTTAGTCTCGACAACTAAAGGATGGGGTTAGTCTCGACTACTAAAGGATGGGGTTAGTCTCGACTACCAAAGGATGGGGCTAGTCTCGACTACCAAAGGATGGGGCTAGTCTCGACTACCAAAGGATGGGGCTAGTCTCGACTACTAAAGGATGGGGCTAGTCTCGACTACTAAAGGATGGGGCTGGTCTCGACAACCGGAAGGATGGGGCTAGTCTTGACAACCGGAAGGATGGGGCTAGTCCATAGAACCGGAAGGATGAGGCTAGTCCATAGAACCGGAAGGATGAGGCTAGTCCATAGAACCGGAAGGATGGGGCTAGTCCATACAACCGGAAGGATGGGGATAGTCTCGACACCTGGAAGGATGGGGCTAGTCTCGACACCTGGAAGGATGGGGCTAGTCTCGACACCTGGAAGGATGGAGTTAGTCTCCACCACCGGAAGAATGTGGGGGGGAGTCTCGGCCTCCTTAAAGAGGGGGTTCGTCTCTACGACCGTAAGAATAGGGTTAGACTCGACGGCCGTAAGGATGGGGATAGTCTCGATAGCGTAAGAATGGTGAATGGTCTCTACGACAGTAAAGTTTGTGGAACGTCCCTATGAACGATAGGTTGGGTGTGTGTGGTAATAGTCTCTATGTCCGTAAGGATTGGCGATAGTGTAGACGGCCGTAAGGGTGGGGGATAGTTTCGATGGCCGTAAGGAGTTGGGGATAGTCTCTATGTTCGTATGGGTTGGGTCTGTGGAAATAGCCTCTTGGTCTATAAAGATGGCGGGTAGTCTCGACGCCGTAAGGAGGGCGGGTATTTTCGACGGCCGTAAGGATGGCGGGTATTTTTCGACGGCCGTAAGGATGGCGGGTATTTTCGACGGCCGTAAGGATGGCAGGTAGTTTCGACGGCCGTAAGGATGGCGGGTAGTCTCGATGGCCGTAAGGATGGCGGGTAGTCTCAATGACAGTAAAGATGGGGGTAATCTCGTCGACCGTAAAGATGAGAGTAGTCTCGACGACAATAAGGTGGGGATAGTCGCGACGAGGATAAGGATGAGGGGTCTCGACGTCTGTAAGGATGGGGATAGTCTCGACGCCCCTTAAGATGGTAGGTACTTTTTACGATCTAACGAAGGAGTAGTCTCGAGGAACAAAGGATGGGGTTAGTTTCTACGACCGGAAGGATGGGTGCAGTCTCGACCTCTGTAAGGATGGGGTTTAGTCTTGACGACCGTAAGGATGGGGATAATTTGCGACGAGGATATGGATGGGGATAGTCTCTATGTTTGTAAGGATAGGGTATAGTCTCGACGTCCGTAAAGATAGGGGATAGTTTTGACGTCCGAAAGGATGGGGGATAGTCTCGATAGCGGTACAGATGGTAGGTAGTTTCGACGACCTAAGGAAGCGGGTAGTCTCGAGGAACAAAGGATGGGGTTAGTTTTGACGACTGGAAGGATGGGTTTAGTATCGACTACCGTAAGGATGGGGTTAGCCACAACGGCCGTAAGAATAGGGGTAGTCTTGATGGCCGTAAATATAGGAGATAGTCTCTACGACCGTATGATTGCGGAAAAGTCTATAGCCGTATGGGTTGGGTCTGTGGGAATAATCTCGACGGCCGTAAGGATGAGGATAGTCTCTATGAACGGAGGAGTTGGGTGTGTGGGGATAGTCTCGATAGCCATAATAATGGGGGAATACTTTCCTAGCAGTTAGGGATAGTTTCGTGCCCGGTAAGCTCGGATAATTACGAAAGCCTGTAGGGGTTATAGTCTTGGCGGCCGGTAGCGAGGTATAGCCTTTCTAAACACTATAGGCACAGCTTTTTAGCACACTGCGATCCCCTTCGCGCCCAATACATGCTCTTTCCATTCTCACTCCCAGAAGAACAAAAACTACCCTCACTATACCAAATTATTGGCCGACCTTCCTCCAGCCGCAAAACGTCCCACTCGCCAGATATTCAATAATTCGAAGCCACTCAAAATGGCTAACCCTCTCCCACCTGCGATCGATCCATCAAGTGTGGAGCTGCAAAGTGAAAATACTACTATTCTCTGTCACCCCTCGCCCCCACTCGACCTTCTCAGAACAGCTTTTAATTTAACCTCTGGACAAAACCAGGTGATGTGGCGAGATTACAGAGATCCGCCCCATTCCACTGAAAAGAACACAGGCGATGAAAATAGTCCGAACGTCCTTAAGAAACTTCACTTCGGATGATGAGAGATCGAGAGGGTCGACAAGAGACTTCTTGTAGTATTGTTTTACGACTCCATCCAGCGATCGCGGAGCTGTTTACGATCCCAAGGGCGTGGGCAACCCTTGCGCCTCAGGAGTATGTGGATACAAGTACCTCATCAGCTGGGCTCCGGAATGGAGAAGAGTGTATATGTCGCGCTATGAAGACGAAGTGAAATGAAAGCGGTGTTGAAATTTGCTATGTGCCTGATAATGTAAGAGCTATCTACCTCCCCAGGGGTAGGTGCTGCGCATCCGCCCAATATACAGCACTTTTGAATATCTAAAATGAAAACATACATATTACGCTGTACTATGTACTAATCGCTATGACAAAAATATTACATTGTACACTACCAGTTGTTATGACATCACAAAGCACTACTTAAATCGGCAAAATATCACAAGCCTACAACATAAATAATGCATCTCTAGTGACTCGAACCAGAGAATTGATACAAATAGTATATAATTTAAAGTCGAGATGATTTTTATTTGTGAAATAAACTATTTGTTTGAAACAATATTAATAATAACTATCGTCGCTTACTAAATAAAGTGAAATTTTATTTGTGTATTGAACCTTCGCTGCATGCATTGTATTTTACCCTGCTTTGTATTGAATATCCATTAGTCGAGTTTTTATTTTTACCCCATTTGGTCTGGCACAAATGATGGTGGTATGGATGAAGCTGACAGCGATTACAAAGCTTCGAATGGTAGGAAAGGGTGGTAGAACCGATTACACTACAAGAGCTCCAAAAGACTATAAAGAACTCTAAGCAGAAGGCGCCTGGGGCATCGGGCATTACCAGGAACAACCTGATACGTGCACCGACCAGCTTTGTGAAGCGGATAGCCGCTGCATTCAACGCCTCCCTAAGCGCGGGTTATTTTCCGGACGCGCTAAAAAAGGGGAAGATCATCTTCCTGCCAAAACCCGGCAAACCACCAGACAGCCCCGGGAATTTCCGGCCGATAACACTCCTCGAGACATTGGCAAAGCTGTTGGAGAGATCAATAAACGACAGGCTCGTTAGGCACCTGGACGAGAGAGAGCTGATCCCGAACCATCAACACGGGTTCAGGAAAAACAGGAGTACTGAGACTGCCCTAGCCATTCTGGTGGAATCCCTGGCGAAAGCCAAGCACGAGAAGTATTACACAGACATAGTGCTCAGGGACGTCCAGAAAGCGTTCGACAAGGTATGGAGAGCTGGTCTGAAATTTAAAATTAAACGACTAGAACTACCCTCCACCCTAACAAAATGCCTCTGCGACTACATCACCGACAGACGGCATTCATCTCAGTGGCAGGCTGTGAGGGCCCGGAATTCGAAGTGCCACAGGGGGTCTCCCAAGGGGGCTGTATAAGTCCAACTCTATACAGTGTATATACCATGGACCTTCCAAGACCAGTTCATGAGACAACGACCTACCTTCAATTTGCAGACGATATTACGATAATATCGAACAGCACCTACAGGCACCCCCCAACTATGGCAAGAATAACGGCAGCGGAAATTGCCAATATCAACGAGTTCGAACGTAAGTGGAAAATAAGAACGAACCCGGGAAAATTCTCCATCATCCCGGTGGGGAGACGTTTGACCTCGAGGGTGGAAATCAACGAGAAAAGGTATCAGTACGTAAATGAGGGAACAGTGCTCGGACTAAAAATTACCCGAAGTGGTTATTGCAAGCACTTAGCAAACCGAATAAACCAGGCCAAAATGCAGGTAGCCAAGTTATTTCAATTAAGGAACCTAAACAGCAAAAACCTTAAGAAGATTTATAACGCTATCTGTAAAGCGACCTTATTGTACCCTGCTATACCGCTGAACCGCCTCTCAAGAACGAGCGCAATCAAATTACAACAAGTGCAGAACTCAGCGGTATACATCATAACAAAAACAAGAAGACGGGAACTTAGAAGACTAAGAGACCTCCACAACGAGATCGAGCTTCCAAGAACAAATGTGTCCCTACACAGAAGAGCGGTAAAGGTGTGGGACAAGCTGAACCTTATGATGTCAGACGAAGAAAAGAGAGCAGTTCAAATTCCACAAGAGTACAGATTGACAAACCGTGGCAATTTCAGGAGCGGTAGGCCAGACTCGAGAGAGGAACCGCCCCCAAGATTTACTGCAAGGTAAGGATGCGGAACCACAGGAACAACATCATCAAAAGGAAAATCCGCACGAAGATAAGAAACAAGAGACGTAGAACAGAGAAGAAAAATAGAGGCGCGAGAGCCCAAAACACTCAACCGGAAGATAAAGTAAAATAATAAGGATCAAGAACCAGAGAGATGGCTGGTCACCCAGCAACTTACCCTAACTCTTACTCATTCCTCTTCACCACTATATCCTAACTACCCTATCCACTACACTCCGACTATCCACTTTACTTTTCTCCCTTTTTCAAGACGTAAGACTCGCCACTCTCCAAAATAAATATAAATGGTGGATAGATATGAAGAAAAGCGAGGATTGTGTAACGGGGAATTTGAGTGGCAAAAGAAAAGTGGGGATGTTAGAAGAGATAATGATTGTAGGCAACCGTCCTAAACCTGCCTTTGCTCCACGAGGTCCTATTTTCTTTCGTGGTGGGAGGGGGTGTAAACCGCGATGGCATTTTCCCTTTAGTGAAGGAATGAATGGAAGGACGTACAGATGAAATACAAGAGTGGACAAAAAGAAAGAGGCATAGCAAACATTTAATAATACTGGGCCCACGGCGAGACAATACATCGGATACGTTTTAATTACTTATAGTCCACTCTTTTCCGACCGAATTGGATAAGTTGTACATTTTAAGTGTTAATAGAAAGTATTAGTGGTAAACAATTGATTAGAATTATCATGTCACTGGGATAGGTTAACCACCCTGTATAAATCGCCGAAAACAAGTTCATACAAAGAGCACGGCTGCTCAAAGGTACGTAATTACGGGGCAGTTTATACTTTAACATGCATAGTAAACAAATCAACACAAACATTTGAATAGGTTAAATAAATTTAATTTTCCAGCTGCTATTTCACTCGCTAGACATTCAGCATCATGCAGTTCATATCAACAAGTCGACTTTCTAATGGAATTCCGTCAATTAAAAATCAATGGCCTTCAGTGAGTGAGGTTATTTTTTATCCTGAATGGATCGATTTTATTCCAGTATTTCGGGTCCTTGTTCCCAACCCTACAAGTGTGATTTGGGAGACAATATACCTCCACCTATTTGGAGGGAGGGGTCAAGAGTAAAAGTAAAAGTTAACTAACCTTAGAACCAGGGATAGTTTGAAGCTTATCCAAACCTCGATTCCATGACGCCCAATTAAATGAGACATTGTATAAAATATTTCCAAATTACACAAATCCAATGAAGTCGAGTGACGACAGGGAATGAGCAGAAAATGAAAAAAAAACCTTTCGACTTTCTTTATGACTATTCAATCGGGGAATGACAACGAATCTTGAAAATGGATACTTATATAGTCCAGAACAAGTGGGAGGGGCGAGACTCCATTACATACCTCAATCTTTAATTTCTTTGATTTATGTAGATAAAAATAACTTTACTTAAATTTCAATAAGAAAATTCAAGCACGTTCAAGAATGTTTTATGTGTAAGATTGGTTATAATTTAATTTCTGTTCGATAACATTTAGAAGCAACGATACTAAGATCTAGTTACAAGTACAAATCTAACCTACGAGGTTCCACACATAGTAACTTAATCTGCCGTTCGAGTCTCATAAACATGGGCATCTTAAGCACAAGATGCGTCATATTCCAGTCGAAGTCCCCCTTCCCCCGCCTATAATCCCTCAAAATGAGCAGATTGAATCTTGTTTGGGCTTGACTTAAGATCATAAGATCATAAGATGATTTAAAGTGAGATCACAGAGGCCTCCAGGGCCCTTCCAAGTGATGTCACTGCGAACAATAGTACTTAGATCAATTTACATCTGATTTTTTATGCATGTCATATTAAATATGCGAGCAAGTCAGGAATATCAGAAGTATAGCCAAAGAATTGGCACTTCCTTGTTATATGAATAATTATTATCAATACAAATAGTATATATCGTCAAAATAAGTACTAACTATACATAAATTATACAAATTCATATATATACCCACACATATATAAGTGGTCCTTATTATACAAGGCCTTTACTGTCCATATATTTATCCAGCTTCAATTTAAAGGACTTCAAGGTTGCTGAATCTACAATTGTTTCTGGCAACTCGTTCCAAAGATTTACAATACGATTCCTGAACGAGTGTTTACCAATGTCGCTATTACAGTGGATTTTCTTTAATTTGAAGTAGTGGCCTCGAGTTCTATTGTCATTATCAAAATTGAAAAAGTTGGATAATCTTACTTTATCCATACCTGTTATCATTTTGTAAACCTCTATTAAATCACCTCTTACGATCCGCCTTCTCACTGAGAACATTCCCAGTTTCTGCAGTCTTACAAAGTAAGGGAGTTTATGCAAACTAGGTATCAATTTGGTTGCTCTACGCTGTACACCCTCCAACATATCAAGGTCACGCTCATAGTGCGGTGACCATGCCTGAATGCAATATTCTATATGTGGACGAACATATGAGGTATACAATTTTTTAATGACCTCCTTGCTTTTATAAGCAACATTTCTCTTAATTAGCCCCAACATTCGATTTGCCTTGTTCTTTGATTCTATGCAATTTGTTTTGCATTTTAGGTCAGAACTCGCTCGCTTCTAGAGGGATAAAAATTATCGTTAACGCAAGAACTGTAGTTCTTTAAGTATGTGGTTTACAATCACATTCACTCATTTATGCAAGGTCTACAAAATAACGAGCCTAGTTTGTTATGTCCTGCTGTGGAATACACAAATGAGCGAATACATTTGCAGACTAAAGGAACATCAAAATTTATTGGTTTCCTGCAATATCGTACAATTTAACGGTTTTCATATTCATAAAGATCTATCCTCATTTCGCCGTTATAGGGAAGATGGAAGAATTGAAAATGTGTGGCATATATATAATATAGCGACAGATCCAGATGCGGAGCTTAGGCTGGGAAAGAACGCAACCTTAATTAATGGCAACTGTAGCATGGCTGCCTACCCCCCATCCCAATCATACACACCATTCGGGGGAGGGCAAAGAGAATGGTCAATCCTGGCTCAGTAGTAAAGCTAATTAGTACCTTTTCGAGAAAAGATCTTTGAATCGAATCCTGCCGATTTTATACAGAAATTAATCCTACAGCGCCGGACGTAAACAGAATCTTCTTAAGAAGGAACGCGGAACACTGTTAAATTCATTTAAATAATTGCGTTGAATTGACTGGAAAGGCAATTGGGGGTAAGCAATGGATGAGATTTTTTTCTTTCAAAGTCAAAGCACGATTGCAACGAAGGCGTATCCCACAGACAGTTTGTTAAAATCATTTAAATAATTGCGTTGAATTGGCTGGAAAAGAAATGGATGATATTCTTTTCTCTCAAATTCAAAGCGCGATAGCAACGAATGCGTATCCCACAGACAGTTTGTTAAATTCATTTAAATAATTGCGTTGAATTGACTGGGAAATCAATTGGAGGGAAACAACGGGTTTTCTCTCAAATTCAAGGCATGATAGCAACGAAGGCGTATCCCACAAACACTTTGTAGGGAAATATCATCATAGGGGATGATTTGCTTTAATGTTAATCATATGTTCTTCCATTTTTTTCCTTAAGATATTCATAAATATCTAAATGACTTGGATGACCTATGATGGGCCCTTGTGGCTTTTGTCATCTGTTATATTATATTGTGGGGGGCTTTGATTTTGTCTTCCCCTGGCGATTATTGATATAGTCCTATGTGGGGGGGTTTTGACGGATGCGGATGACCTTTGATAGGCCCTTGTGGCTGTTGTCATCTGTTATATTTTATTGTGGGAAACTTTGATTTTGTCTTTCCCTGGCGATGGTGCTTTTTGTGGGTGGGTTTTGACGGATGCGGATGACCTTTGATAGGCCCTTGTGGCTTTTGTCATCCGTGAAATTATGTTATGTTATGTTAAAGTGGTGAAGCTATAGAAGCAAATCAATCCTAGACAACGACCCCCAGTCTATGTTAGCGGTCCATATCTAGGATTGAGCTTTTTGGAGGGGTCACTATCTAGAAATGATCTTTTTTGGTAATCATTACTTAGGATTGAATTTTTTAAATACGTAATAATAATTGATAATAAGATTAAGATAAATTAATAATTTTACTTAGGATTAAATTTTAACAGATTAGATTTAAATATTCCTAACATAACATAACCTATGTAACAGGATCGATTCGGTTTGAGTGGAAGTGAACATTTCTGCCATCATATTTCTCTTTTTTACCTCTGCTGGAATTGAACGTGTTTACTGTTCAAATCTCTGAGCTCAAGAAAGGGCATCGGCAACCGTGCATTGTCAATTGGATGACAATGGAATATACGCAGGAATTGCAGTATACCTCCTATCCAGGTGTTACTGAAAGTAGGTATTTATATTAGATAGAAGAAAGGAAACATCATGTCTGGTGTAAATCGCTTAGCTTTCTGCCCGGCATCCATTCCATGGCGATTAGGTTGCAAAACTCTTACATCCCAAGAAGGTCCGGGGAATGGGAGGAGACAAGCTTCCGCAGGTCCTCTAAATTGGCTCGGAGTTTACGGCAGTTCAATTGGAGGAGATGCGGGGACCCTCTTCGTGAAGATCACGTGAATAGCCGTACGCTACCCGGAGGCAGAACTACCGACACTTTGTTGTGCAGGGCGGCTTCGGAGATGGGGCTCCCTCCTTTGGAGAATCCCCTGTCTCCGGGCCGCCCAGTTGTGCCTAGGATGGAGGCGTAGGAACCGAAGCTCCTTTGATGTCGTTATCTTTTCGGGAAAAGCTGTAGGAACACCGGAAGACAGCCTCATGCGAGTCTAACGATTTGGTGGAGGGACGCGGGCGTTTTGCCTTACGAGAAACGGTCACGCTGGGGGAGGTTGAGGGAGCCCTGGTTTTAGCCGAGGCTAGCTGTGTACCCTTTCTCCCACTATCTCTATCAAGGGAGCCCCCGGGGGGGACCCGCCCTTTCCTCCCCGGAAGGGACCCCAGGCTGGACGGACCAGCCTCAGCGAGATCTTTTTCCCGAGATGGAAAAGATCTTGGCCATCAAGGGGGCACTAAGCAGGAGATGGGGTCCCTCCTCTCCTCGTAAGTCTTCGGGAGACCGTGCTTCCTGAGGGGGGCTTTGCAAAGGGGCGAAGTTCGAGTCTTTTTCTGGCAGTGACCTAAAGTTTGCCCCTTTGGAAGATCTTGTCATATAGGAAGGGACACTTCCGGGACCATCTCCACCTCAGGGGGCCCTACAACAAGCCATCACCCTCCAAGTTTTCAGGTATCCTGACTAGGGCTCGCATCCCGACATTCGTTGTGAAGAGAAGGTAAACACATTGCCGTGACCCATACGGGGTGAGGAAAGAGGAAGTTAAAATGTGCGGAAGATAATATGTATATAACCGCAAATCCACATGCGGACGTTAGTACTGGGAGGGCACGAAATTCTCCAAATGTCAGCTGCAGCATGCTGCCCTGGGCTCAGGTAACACTACCTTACGGGTAAATAACTTGATAAAATTTAATTGAACTGATATTGCACAGCATATGTCACGCAGAAAGCATGAAAAGTGTCTTGCTTATTTTGATCCCCATAAATTCCACATTTTTCTAAATCGTTTTTTGCACCCTTGCCTTATTTTGATATGCGATTTATACATGGCGCAATAACTTCATTCCATTAATAGTTGACAGATGATCTTTACAAAAAAAGTGCTTTTTATATCTTTGTATGTTGAGTGATACATAATTTAAGGATGTTTATACAACATAAGTTAAAAGTAAGTTGGTATAACCCCTACAAAGGTTTTTCTCTTGTCTTGCCGTTTTAAGCAGTGTTTTGGGCGCAATTTTGTGGATGCAGTTTATGGAGTGTGTATTTCCAACATTCCGAGATTTATTAGAGAAAGAAATACAATAAGTTTTTTAGGAATATTTAAAATTAAATACATATATGTGAAAAATAAATAGTAATACTGGTGAAGGTATATTTGTAAAATTTCCAGCGGAGAAGTTAAGTAAGTATGAGTTAAAGAGATTCTCCCGGAATTGTCAGATCATGTTGTTAAATCTATACATTACTTTTTTTTTATAGAATACATGAATTAGATTTTTTAGTTTTAGTAATATAAACTTATTTTAAATTTTTAGGATTAATTTTACACATTATTAAATTTTAGTACAACCATATACTATTCATTAGTCGGCTTTACTTATTATAGTATTTACATATTTCTAATTTAAGTAGGCCCTTTATTCGTTGTTGTTTATTTTAATCATATCTGGTTATTATTATTTATTTATTGTTAACTACTCTAGCATTGTTTATCACTTGAATTTCATAATTTATTTTATTATTTACACACTCGTAATTTACTATTAACATACGAGTATCTGATATTTATTACACATTCGTAGTTCACTATTATCATATCTGGTATTTATTATTAACCTTTATTAATCACTCTCTTCACTTAACAATCGCATTATTCACATATACTATTATCATTTCTGGTGACTTATTCACTTTACGCACTTTAGATTATTTATCAATAACTTGTTTTAGACACTTTTCATTTTAAATACTAATTTTAATCACTTTAGTGTCGTTATTTATTTACTTTTCGTTATTATTATTCACTTTCGATTATTATTTCAATAACTTGTTATAAACACTTTTAATTTAGTTATTTATTTTAGTCACTTTATTATCGTTATTTATTCACTTTTTGTTATTATCTTTTACACTTATTCGTACTTTAGACAATTTATCAATGTCCGATGTTTTTTGGTCACTTTTTATCTTCTTGTAGGTGGACCAATTGACGGTGTGAATGCACGAGTCCGGGATGAACATCGCGCGCTCCATCAGTAGTCCTCCTATTTCCTTCGGCGAACAAGGATGGTCCTTTGTAGGTCCACTTGTAGTCGCTACGGTAAATGCCTTCGAGAGGTCGTTTCACGTTTCCCTCTGTGGGTCTGCATAGAGTAGCACCGAAGAGTTTGAGATGCACGTCCTCGGCGTCGAAGAAGAAAGCCCGCAGTCGGACATCCTTTTTCTATGCGAGGGGTACTCCAGGATAGTTTAGTAGTTCGTCTTCATCTTCTCCTGAACTTTGTAGAAGTTGGCTTTTTCCCACTTCTTTTCTTTCGTCCTTCTCTGTTTCTTGTCACACTTCCGTCTTCTTCTTTTTGTGTATTGACTCGGATGACCTCTGATAGGCCCTTTGCGGTTTTTGTCATTCGTTGAATTATGTTATGAGTTCCTTAAGTATGGTAAGCTAACATGATCCCTTTATGATCTATGCCGGCAGGTGGGAAAAAGCAGAAGAATGAGTACCAGTAATACGGGTGCTTTATGAGGTTGGAGTTTATTGTTATTTTCTTCACGACTTTTAAAAAAATAGGGGCAGAGATTGAGACTTCCTCCCCCCGATTTGTACGCCATTCTTTCCAATTCGTTCTACACGAACTGGCTACACTGTTTTCAGCCCCCCTTTTGTCCTGTTTTTTAATTAAGTTATCTCGACTTTCTTATTTTTCAGAAGTGACAAATCTGTCCCATCATTCTTGGTCCCTCCCAAATACCTATTGAGGTGGGTCAACTATACATAGACCATTGACAAGGACATCAACTTTAACACTAAAACGCGGTGTTTGAAGATAACATCTCTTAGGGTTCTATCTATCTTCAGTCAGCATTATATTAGAGTCCAAGTCTCCATTGGTCACTAGTGCGGTTTGTTTGGAGGTAAACAATATTTTTTTTGTTATGGATTTGTAATGGTTTACCACCGAATCACACCGCATGATGTCCATCCCATTGTCGACCCACAACTTAAAAGCGGGATCCGAACCATGGACTAATTAATACAGATTATTAATAATAACCGCGCTAATTTTATATTCTAAATACATGGAACTCATCATAAGCAACTACTAATCTACCCCCAATCAATACATTAAGGGGAAGGTAGACTGTGAAGTTCTCCATCGTACAGAAAGCGGGGGGAGTAGATAACATAATTTCACGGATGACAAAAGCCACAAGGGCCTATCAAAGGTCATCCGTATCCATCAAATCCCACCCACATAATGCAGCCATAGGATTTTGTTAGATCATGCATCTACAATATACAATTTAAACAATCCATAGGATTAAGTCCAACCATGTATCTACAATATATAATTTAAAGCCTCCATAGGAGTGTCAAAAACAAAATCAAAGTCCCCCAAAATATACAATAAAAAGAAACTGCATCCACAAGAATGAGTCAAGAAACATATCCACATACCAAATAGTAAGAAATTACCCCTCCATCCCCATATAATCATCCAATCTGCGCTTGAAAACATTCAAGTTTGGGCTGTCTACAGTCTCAGGTGGCAAACTATTCCAATAATCCACCACTCTGTTAGTGAAAAAATATTTTCTAACATCCAGTCTGCACCTCTGTTTTTTAATCTTTAAGTGGTGGCCTCTAGTTCTATTACTACCTTCTAACTAAAATAACTTGCTAAAATCCCATTTATCCATCCCAGAAAAGATTTTAAAAAGCTCAATCATATCTCCCCTCACACACCTTCTTTCAAATGAGAACATATTAGATGCACAAGATTTAATCACAACAGGGGGGTGCAGATGGCTACAATCTCAATATATTTTTCTAAAACAGCTCATGCCTTCCTTCACTTGCAATTGGGTCTTTTCAGAATCGAGGAAGCTGATCTCAGCTAGTGCATTACGCCATCCATCCTTTTTAATTGTGGACAAGATCCCTCAAGAGACAAAAAATCACATAAAGATCAGAATGACAATTGCTGTCTATCCTTTTTCAATAGTGGATGAGATTCCCGAACGAGTGATAAAATCCCCATAAAACTCCGAATGACAAATCATTGGCAGGACCGGGGCACCAGCGGTTGTTCTGTGTTGAGGGGGTAGGTGAAGGAAGAACGGTACTATTGTCTTTTGAAACCAAATTTTTGGGGAAAAAAATGACTAAAAACCAGGGAAAAATTCACATTTTATTTAAATGTAAAAAAGTTTGTTAAAACGGACTGAGTGACAATGTAAAACCTTTATCTACTGATCCCATTGCGCACGCCGCACGGTGTTGTCAGGGATATATGAACCAGTATGCTGCTGCTGACATCTGAAGGACTGTGTTTCCCCCCGTCCCTAATGCCTACAGGAAGATGTGAGGCTATATATCATCAGCTCATTTTCCCTCCCTCTATCTTCACAACTTTCGCAATAGGTCTCTCCTTACAAACCTTCTAAGGGAGATGCCTTCGTTACTTTTTGCTTCAAATAAAACAAGAGGGAAAGTCCCTCCAATGACCTGCAGCGCTTTTGATAAGATGATAAATGGTTATTGCATTGATGGTCTCCCATGGTTCAAATCACTTACAAGTGCCTTTGAATGGTTAAATGAGGCTTCTGCCACTAGATGGCGCCACCCAGCGCCAAATCCGATGGCAGATTTGAGATCTCCAGAGTGAATAACCATATGTCCCACCCATGGTCATATGGGTCATTTCATGGCTCTAAATGGGTACAATCGAACTTTACTCCTTTTGAAATAAAGCGACGCCTAGACCTGGTGTTTCGACGCAGGTAAAATAGTATTAGGGAAATACTCATGTAGAAAAAATGATTTAGTTTCATTAGCATTCTAAAGGGATGAAACAAAATATTTAAGTCAGCCATTTATATAGGTTATTGATTATCCTTTTGCAGACTTCTTCTTTTCTTATGCTCTTAAAATTTAAAAACTATAATATTGAGTCATTACATGTAATGTTAGTGTTTTTAATGTTGAAGATTAAAACGAACATTCCAACCACCTGTCACAAGCGTCTGGTCTTCCCATCGATCAACATAAGTTGTGCAGGTGTTCATGTAGCTGAAAATTTCTTCCCCCTCCCAACGGTACGCGGATTCGACGTCCTCGCGGAACTTCATAAATAAAAATTGAGATGCATCCTCTCGCTCCCACCGCATGGAGGGTCTCCATGATGGCTTATCGCTATGCGGTATCATAGGCCTTTTGATCGAAAAATACCGCGGCGTAGTGCTGTCTACGAAGGAAGGCCTGGCAAACGGCATTGTCTAGTCGGAGGAGAGTATCCGACGGGGAGTGGAACCTGCGGAAGACAGATGGCCTTTGTTGTCCATGAAGAAGGCTAATCTAACATTTACCAATTAATCCCTTATCTTGCATACGCAAAAGGTTAGATAAATTACGCGGAAAGAAACCAGGAAAAGTGATCTCTCTCCGGTTTGCGAAAAGCGAGCACAGTAGCCATTGGCTAGGATTCTGGGATGATACATTCTTTCCAGATTTGCTGAAATTATCTAGCAAAAAAGCCATGCCTCGCTCACTTACGTGTCGAAGCATGGCGTACGGGACATCGTCCCATACGCCTGGTTCAATTATTCATTCCGACCAAGATTCTACCGTTTGCGTATGAACTTGTTTTTGAGTCTACAAAATGTATAGAATGATTGACTGTAAGATGCGTAAATCCTAACCGTTTTATGTTTTCGTATGCTTTCCATTCATCGGAATGAATAATTGAACCAGGAAGTACTACTTATTCAATGAAGGGTAAAAGAGTGGCATCGCTCCTGTTAGGTACGATTTCCATGTAGCCAATTGCGGGCGTTATAGGTTGAATCAACGATTCCGAAAACCCAAACTTGACTTTAGGTCCCTCTTCCTTTGTGAGGTTTCACTTTGTGTGCAAAGCAAGATTCATCAAACTCTACTACGCGTCCTGATCCTCCAACTTTAATCGGCTTATCTACGAAATGATTGACATAAATTTCCCTGAAAAAATTGTAGCAATCAATTAGATTCTTCTCTTAAATTCCTGTTTATCGTATAGCTTTAGTTATAAAAGGTTTTCCGACCAAACATAAAGATTAAACAGAAGAAGAGATTAATACTAAACAGATTAACCGCAAGCCTTACAGATTAAATTTAGTTAATCTCTCAACTTTTTTGGATACAAAAATAAGATGAAACAGAGATTGTGCCTCCTGAAGAATCTTCTTCCCAGAATGTCTCTTCTGAAGAATCTGACCGACAGAATATTTCTTCTGAAGAATCTGACCCCCAGATTGCCTCTCATGAAGGTGCTTTGGGGGTGAACTTTTTCAGATGATAAAAAAAATAACAACACCGAAGGAATTTTCCCTGAAGAGACGCACTTTCTCGAACCGAAGTCAAACATACATCGTAAAATAACCTCAATCTTTTCCTTTTGTTAGTTGTATAGTTCCGGTTTTTCATTGGCGTTGACAATGAAAAGTATGAGACGATCGGAAATAAGTTGGACGATAATTAATAGTACCAAAATATAATAGGATTTCTTACCTTTCTGTTGAAACGATTTTATTAATTTACTTCTAGCACACACATTTGTCAAAAAAAAATTACCTAAGAATAACGCAAATTAACCTTAAAAGGTAGCGATGAAAGAGGGAAAACCAAAAGCTTGAGAATTGTTGCCCGGACGACGTATTTTGCTGTTATGAATTTAAACGTATTTCCTCTCCCAGTCGAGATACCACTTTCCCCAAACCCTCCAGCCAGGGGCGGGAGACGAGAGGTTCATTTCCACAGAATTGGGAGGCGGTCGAAGCCTAAAGGTGAGAGGGGGCTGGCCCCGAAACGCGAGCATTTTCTCTTTTCGCAAAAACGGCCCAGATGTGGGAAAAGGCACTTGGAGCAACCAAGGCCTAAACCGTTTATGGTCGGTCCTTTGTCGGCCAGTGAAAGGCTCGCCCCGGGTAATTAACAGGATCTAGCAAAATAGACCGAGTCGATATGATCTAGGAAAAAGTGAAAATGCATGAAAGGTACAGGGTGCGGCAGAACCGATTGAGCAGTTTTAAGGAGTTATAAAAAAGTAAAGGGGGTATATAGAGACGGTACGCCATATTTGGGGGGTACATTCCCGAGGGCAGCCCTGGGGGGCTTTGCCCAGGGGAGCGAGCCATTCCTCGGAAACCGGCAAGATGACACCTCCCCCCCCCTCCTCACCCTAAGCATTGATTCCTCAAAACTGCTCAATCGGTTCTGCTGCACCCTGTATATAGCCGAAGATCCGTTGGGGTTGGATGGCACACATTCCTCTGGATGTCAGCTTCATGGTTGTCCTTATTACACTAGACACCTCAGTTCAGAGTCTTTATGGAGGTGATCTATTGAACTCTACTGACATTATTGATGGCGCTTAATCTCACAAACCACTATTGGCTATATCGAGCTCTTTCCCCTAAATTTAACATCGATTGTCTTTACAATTTTTAGCCTTCAAAATAACATTTCTTTCTACCCAAGATTTGATCATCGTCCGGTGCGCGCAATTCAAAGCCTACCAGATACATTCTCCCTTTTAAAATGATCATAACACGATACAGGACCTTCCTATTTAGTAAGAGCCTCTCTCATCAATTTATATTTTATGTTTACCCATTTGAGAAAACTTTATTAATAGCCACCAATTTTTCCTATATTCTTTAAAGTTATCTGTTTTCTCTCGCATCTTTTAAAATATTAGTGTCCCGAAGGGCTATTCTCTTCGCGATTCAATTTTTGTCCAGATAATAAAAAGATGCATTTAAAAAACGTATCTCAATACTGTCATTGAAGAATCACTCCTGCCTTTCACATAAGGGGACCATCTTTGATTTTTCGAAGGAAAAAAAATGAGATTTGGCGGGTTTTCTAAATTTTCGTTTATGTGTTTAATTACACATCATCTCTCCCGTCGTGTCCCCTAAAATCTTATACTGCGCATATAATACTGCTACGTCAATTTCTTTTAAAATTAATGGAAATACCTTAGGAAATTAATTAAAGTGTATATTAAACCCCGAATGCGAATAAAACCTTTCATTAAAAAAAAATCGGCCAAAACCAAAGAAACAAAATAAGTCGGTTAGAAAAGGACCCGCTTTGTAGCGCAACGTGACGCTCTCGATCATAACTTGGGCTATAAAGAAGCTACGATCTACAAATTGAATTTAGATTCGAAAACCTTATTTTCAGTATTAAATGATCAAAATAAACATACGAAAATAAGGAGGAGCCAAAGTGTTACTCCCAAAAGGAAAGAAAAAATTGTCGACATCAAATGAAATTATAGTTAGGTGCTTACTTGAAGCGTTATAAACGTTGCAAAAATTAGTAGTAATTTAGTTAAATCTGATAAAACTGAATAGGCTCTTGGTCCCCCATAGCGACCAAGAGCCTAAAATATAATATATATATATATATATATATATATATATATATATTTATTTAATGAATATTGAAGAAAAGAGGGGGCGAAAATTATAAAGCTTCTTATCATATTGAAATTCAAATGATTTGAAAAAAACGTATTGTACTTTTCGTTTTTTTGCATTGTTCTCAAAAACCTCTTTGTTTTTGTCTTCAAATGCTATTTATTGGCCGATTTAAACATAATCAAATAAACTGCAAGGAATTAAATGCAGAATATCGTTATGGCGCCTTTTTTAATAAGTCAGTAATTTAATGTTATGGTTGGATGAATTTCCCCCAAATTCAATTATTTAAACTTTTTATTTCGTTAAAAAAATATGCTCTTTTGAAAAACTCTACAAAGTCCTCTCCATGAGGAGGGGAGGGGAGGGGGGGGGGGTGTAGCATAATAATAAATTAAAGCTTTCGTGCATAACTTAGTAATATAAATAACATCTTAAATTAAAACATAATTCGGATAAACTTTTTTGCCACTAAGTGCATGACAAATTGTTCCTTTTAAATGCGTGACATGAATATTACATCCAGACACGAAATTTAACTCGGTGCCACTTTATCCACCGGGTCAATAACACTGATCATTCAGGAAAAAGGACCCCATATTAATTGTCATTTCTACATTTTACTTTACATATGTACAGGGTGGTCCGAAAGTCTCGTCACTCCCTGTTAATATTGTTTTTATGTCCTATTTCCGATGGCTGAACGAGCTCCTACAGTGTGGAAGAGAGGCTGATTGCAAGTGTATGGGCAGATGATCGTGGGCATTCTGGTGTTCATACAGATCTCGGTGTGTGACAGTGTCAATGAAAGTGAATACACTAAAACCAGTACATGTGTTTGATATTATTTTATTGTTCTTATTAATTTTCGGTAGGGGGTGACGAGACTTTCAGAACCACCCTGTACATTCTTCCTTTCCCTTCATTGTACTCTCGAAAATAACAACATAAATTTATATTCTCAAATAAGCTAAGATTGTCATTCAAACATTGGCATTACAGTATTTTATATATTATTATCATTATTAGTAATAGTAGTAAAAGCTAGTGAGTACAAGTTAATCCTATATTTGCGAGGGGAAAAGGAACATGCTTTGGGGGAAATGTGGTTATTACCGGGGGTAACTAACGAGGGCTTTCAAAGGAGTGGGCAAAATAAATCCTCAGGAATAGAAAGATGAAAAGGAAAAAAGACTGATAGAAAGCCATGTTAATCCAAAATACTGGGAGCGGGGAGGAGGGGGGAAGATAATAACAAACCTCTTAGAATAACTTCGTATAAAGAAAATACGCACTCCAAAGTAGGAACTTAAACCACAAAGTGAACTTTCTGTTTAGAAAGAATTCGCAGGGCGGTACATTCGAATCCTTTCCCTCCTCGCTCCCGGGGTCGTTAATTTGGACTAAGAGGAAATAGTTGGTGAACGGCGGGATCTTGGCCTCCAGACAATGTTTGACTTCCGGGGGACCTCACTGGACCCCATTTTGAAGTTTCACGTGTGGATGGTGCTAGTACACACGCTAGTATATACGGTAGTTTTTCAAAGAATCAAAGTTGCCTCAAAGTAAGTGTAAATGGAAATCAAATTTGCATTGACCGCAAAAATATTCAAGGAACTTTATGCCATTCGCATATGGCCTTTGGTAATAAAGCTATTCCTTCACAAGACTCGTGCCACCTAAGAAATATTTAAAGCTATCGTGTGTAGACCTGAGCCATGAGATTAATATAGAAACTGTTGTGTCTATTTTTGAAAAATGTAGTGAGAGCTGTTTTTTGGCAGGGTTTGTCTCCACTGTAGAGAGTCAAACTTGTGTCTATCGCTAAGATTCAGGAAATGGGTTTGTAAACACAGTATAATATCAAAGCTGAGTTCCCTCTGTTTTGGAAATGTTGATAAAGGGATGATGAGATCCTTCAAAATTCCCTAAAGTTGAGTTGCTGATACACTTTGATCGTAGTGATGTTTGTGGCTCATTTTAACTGATTCAGTAGCCAGATTTCATGCACGAAAATGACATGACATTACTTTCACATGCACTCCTCACCAATGGAATTCATATAATGCCGCCATGAACAGCACTTCTCCAACCAACACCATATGTGAAATGGAAAGTAAGTGTTATTTTTCAACATTCTAGGTCATTGTCATCATTCATTCACAAAATCCCCCCATCCTCCATAAGTCGTGAACGCTATGATTGGTCTCCCCTCAAAGGGAGTTAACTGCAACGTTGCGAAAAGTTTCATGACATAAATTGAAGGTGGTTGATGAGATCAATTGGTTTGTGCAGCACCTATCTCATCGAATCATTTTCACTATTGTTACTTTCCGTTAGCTGATGAGCACCAACCGCACCTTGTGGGATAGCGGTTCATGATCATTATGTTTCTTTCTCTTGATTTACTCTGTTTTTCCTTGGCTGTTCTTCTTTTTGTCGAACTCCTTTTTTAGACCTGAAAAGACTTCGGCTGAAAGAAGGAGAGACAACAAAAGCGTAATGAATGCACAAAAGAACAAACCAGAGCATAGTGAAATAACACAACAAGAGCATAATGTAAGAACAAGAAAATAATGAGCACAATGAATGCACAAAAGAGCAAATTAGAGCATAGTGAAATAACACAATAAGAGCATAATGTAAGAACAAGAAAAAAATTAGCACAATGAATGCACAAAAGAGCAAACCAGAGCATAGTGAAAGAACAAAAGAATAATTAAAAAGAGGATAATGAAAGAACAGGAAAAGCACAAAATATGAGAATAATGAAAATAAAAGCACACAACAAGATTAAAAAAGAACAAGAGCACAACTCGATCATACTGATAGAGCAAGGATACACAACAAGAGCAAAATGTAAGAAAAACAAAAAACAAAAGAATAAACGAACACAAGAGTAGAATGAAGAACATAACAAAGGTATAATTGATGTACAAAAGAACAAACGAGAGCATAGTGAATGAACAAAAGAACATAATGAAAAACGAACACAAAACAAGAGCATAATGAATGCACAAAGGAACAAACAAGAGCATAATGAATGTACAAAAGAACAAAAAAGAAGATAATGAAAGAACAAGAATACACAACGAGAGCATAATAAATGCACAAAGGAACAAACAAGCGCATAATGAATGAATAAAAGAACAATCAATAAGAACATAATGAAAGAACAAGAACACACAACAAGAGCATAAGGAATATACGAAAGAACAAACAAGAGCATAATGAAACAACAAAAGAACACAACAAGAACATAATTAAAGAACAAGCACACAAGAAGAGAATAATGAATGCATAAAAGAACAAATGAGAGCATAATGGAGGAACAAAAAGAACAATAACAAAAGGGATAATGAAAGAACAAGAACACACAACAAGAGTATAATGAATGCACAAAATAACAAACAAGAAGATAATGAATGAACAAAAGAACAACCAACAAGAGGATAGTGAAAGAACTAGAACACAGCAAGAACATAATGAAAGAACAAGAACACACAAAAAGAGTATAATTAATGAACAAAAGAACAAGAGCATAGATAAAACAAAAAGAACACTGAAAGAACAAGAACACACAACTCGAGCATAATGAATGCGCAAAATAACAAACACGAGCATAATGAATTAACAAAAGAACAATCAAAAAGGGGATAGTGAAAGAACAAGAACAAACAACAAGAGCATAATGAATGTACAAAAGAACAAACATAAGCATAATGAAAAAAACAAAGAACACAATGAATGAACAAAAATATAACAAGAGCATAATGAATTCACAAAATAACAAACAATAGCATAGTGAAAGAACAAAAGAACACAACAAAAACTTAAAATAGGCAAGAACATACAACAAGAGCATAATTAATGCACAATATAACATAAAAGAGAATAATGAATGAACAAAAGAACAATCAACAAGAGGATAGTGAAAGAAAAAGAACACCACGAGAGCATAATGAATGCACAAAAGAAAAAATAAGAGCATAATGAAAGAACAAAAGAACACAAAAAGAGCATAATGAGGAACAATAACACAACAAGATCATAATTAATGCACGAGTACAGTACAAACAAGAGCATAGTGAAAGAACAAAAGCCCACAACAAAAACATAATCAAAAAACAAGAGCACATAAGAGCATAATGAATGCACAAAAGAACAAACAAAAGTATAATGAATGGACAAAAGAACAATCAACAAGAGGATAATGAAAGAAGAAGAACGCACAACGAAAGGATGATAATGTACAAAAGAACAAATAAGAGCATAATGAAGGTACAAAAGAACACATAAAACACTGCAAGAACAAGAACACACAACAAGAACATAATGAATGCAAAAGAACAAACAAGAGCATAATGAATGAACAAAAGAACAATCAACAAGGGGATAATGGAAGAACAAGAACACAACAAGAGTATAATGAATGCACAAAATAAAAAAGAGCATAGTGAAAGAACAAAAAGAAGACAACAAGAACATAATGAAAGAACCAAAACACACAAGAGAATAATGAATGCTCAAAAGAACAAACAATACTATAATGAGTGAACAAAAGAACAATCAACAAGAGGATAATGAAAGAACAATAGCATACGTCAAACCTAAAGCAACATTATTTTTGCTAATTAAGTTCAGATCTAATGTAACTATCGAGGCCTCCGCACCTAGGTGTTAGCATTGACATCTGGAGAATTACGTGCCACCCCGTTCCCAAAGTTCATAGTTACCTGCCTTTCCGGCCTCAATCCCTGCAAGATTGTCTGCGGCTATATATTCTCCACACATTTTTACTTATTTTATCGTCACCACTTTCTTTACAGATTTCTCCTTTCAAACTTTCTGCAGGAGATGCCCTAATTGGTTTTCATCTAAATTAAAACAAAATTGTAGCAAGGACAAAAGAAAAATGAGATGAGAGGATATGCATTTAACATTTATTAGCCAAACCTGAAAAGGGATCCAGATTAAAAAACAAGAAGTTCGAATTCAGGCAGTGAAAATGTGTTTTAGTTGGCAATGGGTTTAAAATACTCCTTCATCCATAGCTCGTCTATGACGGCGGGGGAAACTTTGAGGGAAGAATAGACAAATACCAAATTGGAAAGTAAAAGAACTTTTAAAAACCGTCAACAGGGTACGGATGAAGGGATGAGAGGATCTGCTAATGTTCATCCCCCATAAATATGGGGGCGGAATGCTCAGGAAAGGACATGTACTAAGTACAGGTCCTCTAAAGTACTACTGTTCTGTGCAGGTCCTAAAAATGATCAATTTTCTATGCAGGTTCTCAAAAGTACTACTGTTCTGTGCAGGTCCTAAAAAGTATTTATTTTGTGTGCAGGTTCTCAAAAGTACTGCTCTTTTGTACAGATCCTCATAAGTACTACTTTTTGTGCAGGTCCTAAAAATTACTACTGTGCATGTCATCAAAAGTACTACTGTTCTGTGCAGGTCCTCAAAAGTATTACTTTTCTGTGCAAGTTCTCAAAATTACTACTGTTCTGTACAGGCCCTCAAAAGTACTACTTTTCTCTGCAGATTCTCAAAAGTACTGCTGTTCTTTACAGGTCTTCAAAAGTATTACTTTTCTGTGCGGGTTCTCAAAAGTACTATTGTGGCGTACAGGAATTCAAAAGTTTTTATTTTCTGCGCAGGTTCTTAAAAATACTATTGTTCGGTGCAGGTCCTCAAAAGTACTACTCAAATGCGTACACACACACGCATTTTTATATGTGTAGCATTTGAGTATTTTTTTACTATGCTTGTTTACCATTTCCATTTTTCAATTCCTTAGTTCAAGTCAAACAATTATCTATTGCCACTTATTCTATATAATTATCTCTTTTTAATTATCTAATTATTGTTGGTTCAAATTCGTTTGTGTGTCCTTTGTTTAAAAATCTATTTTTATAGTTTCAATTTTTGTCATATTATTTTAGCTCTTTTTCCGGCCGATTGTTAAATGTTGTCTGATACATATGTTATAATTTTAATGTCCTCTAGTCACTGAAGATGGAATAGGATTTGTTCCGAAACGTTTGGTGTAAAAAATCATGTTCACTACCATCGCGTACGTCTTAATTTTCCTGTTAAGAATTAGATTCCTGAGAAGTTCCTCGTGGCTACTATATAAATATATATATATATATATATATATATATATATATATATATATATATATATATATATAATATATATATTCCTATCATCAGGTCTGCCAAAGAGAGATAATTATCAAGATTTTTTTTTATTCTAACATATTTCATATTGGCATAAAGTGAATTCAAATTAGATAGACAAAACATTATTTAAATCGTGGAGGAGACTTGGTGAGAAAAGAGGACAGAGTATGTAACCTACCGGGTTGAAATGTGAGAAAAACTCAACTGAATAAGTTAAGGAATGGAGGCAAGAAGAAAGCTAGGTAGTTAAACTAAGAGGAGCGGAACCGCACTTGTGTCGTTTTTAAGGGAAGATTTTAGTATTTTAATATACATGGACTCTAAAATACGAGGGAAATCTCAGTTTCTTTATGGTTCCAAGGTTTTCCAGTCCTATTACTAATACCTATGTGAAAGAGGACAAATGAACTGATATACCAGGCAACTACGCAAGTCCCGAGGGTGTGTGTCCTTTACATTGAATAATGAACCAATTGATAAATTATTGGTGAAAAGGATTTTAAATTGAATATGGGTAAAAATTTGCTGGAGAAGTTTTAATAATTCTTTGCGAAAGAAACCGTTAAGAGAACCTAAGTATGGTAAAGCTACATAGAGTGAGTGTTTGGGGACGGTGCTAATAGTTAACCTTGGCTCATAATGTTGGTTTAAGAATTTCTTAAGTATCTTGTCGTATAAATTACTGGAATAAGAGTTGTTTTTGAAAATTTACGAAGCCAGTCAAATTCTTTATGGAGAGAAGAGTAGGTTGAGGATAAGTGATAAGCACGGTGAAGAAGTCTTTTTATACAATTGATTTTGAAGAGTTGTTCGCAGAAAGTGAAAAAGAATTTTCGTAGGCCAGTGAAAATTGGTTTTTGGTATAGCTGGGTGTTCATTTTGTTGCCTGACTTATCTATCAATAAGTCCGGAAATGGAAGAACATTATCTTTTTTTAATTCAATGATATATTTGATGTTGGTGTGCATGGCGTTGATATATTTTAAAAAGTTGTTTGCTTGATCTTTGTTGTGAAATATGGCGAAGTAGTCATCTACAAAACGGCGATTTAAATAATGTTTTGTCAACCTAATTAGAATTTCACTTCATGCCAATATGAAATATGTTTAAAAAAAATTAAAAATCTTGATAATTATCTCTCTTTGTCAGACCTGATGATAGGCAAGTAGCCTGAAACGTTGTCATTAAAGAATCAGTATAATGGAAACTACTTTCTTCCTGGTCCTTGGATTCATTCTTAAGATTAAATTGCACTGGAGAGCCCGTGTTTTATTAACTGATATCTGACAATTGATTGTAATTAATTTTTGTGCGCTGAACAGGAATTTCAGCCCATGCGCCATTTTCCAGTTTTTTCAAAATTAGGACTAAATATGAACTCATGCGTTAACATTTACTTCCAATTTTCATGAATAAATGCAGTTCAAACTATTGTAAAATTACATTATAACGATAGAAATAACTTAAAATAAAACAAAACAAAGAGATATGAAGCTTTCAATCTGGTAAAAATGTTCTTTTATAGGACTTTCTAGAGTATTTGGTTGTTGACGGCATGTTTCTTTTCATGCACCAGTAATAATCAGCCATCATGTGGCAATCCCAGCGTCCTTGATTACGTTCCTCCATAATTTTAATATCTTGGTGGAATCTCTTCCCTTGTGCGTGACTTATAACTTTAGCACCTAAATTACTCGGAAATTAGTCAAGATGACTATTCAAAAAATACATTTTTAGGCTCATACTGCAACCTAGCTCTTTGAGGTCCCTTAAAAGTTTTCTTACGACTTCTTCGTAGTTATCTGCCATATAATTTCCTAAAAGGCTTTTTATCAAGTCCACGAATAAGAACCAGGCATTTCTTTCGCGTTCATTCATGACATTAGGAAAACTGCTGTGATTAATTAATGCTCCTATTTGTGAACCGTCGAAAATTCCAGCTTTGATTTTTCAATAACTTAAACTTGGAAATTTTGAAATTATGTGTTGGAAACACTCGCCGTTTGTATCTAAAGCTTTTACATATTGTTTCATGAGACCTAGTTTGATATGCAGAGGAGGAAATATGATTTTATCTCTGCTCACTAAAGGTGAATTAGTTACATTTTTTCTCTGACAGTAAGTGATGTTTGTGCTGGCCGGATTTGCTTGAAATAATGTTCTTCTTTAGCTCTGCTGTCCCATAAGCACAGGAAGCAGGGATATTTAGTATACCCTGCTTGTTGCCCTAACAGAAAATTGACCATTTTTAAGTCAACACATATGAGCCACTCGTGCTTCCTATATTTGATAAGGTTTAAAACAGTTTCTATATGCTCATACTTTTCTTTTAATGCTGCTGAGTGCCCAATTGGTATCGAGCTGTATAGATTGCCCTTATGCAACAACACACACTTAAGACTTCTTTTGGAACTCTCAAAAACTAACGCCAATCACTGGTATGTCGCAGCAATATACTAAACTATGCTCTGTCCTAAAATCTTTAAGAACTTCTTTTTATCTGTTTCTGTAAAATGGAACGTATGTGTTTGAACTAAACATGTTTTTCTGCTTAAGTCTTGAAGCTAAAATTTTCGCAGCCTTTTTGGTAAATTTAGATCGATCCCTTATAAGATCATTCAACTCGGTCTGGTTAAACCTTTGCTGATCACTTTCACGTACAACTACGCTGAGGTCGAATTCGGTGTCTGACTCAGAGTGCATAACAATATTTTCAGAAACATCTTCAGCTAATTCCTGAGATGGCAGACTCTTAAATTTTGAAATGAGAATTTCATTTGAATGTAGCGGTGTCGAAATTTGGGTACTCGATACAATGTTTATTTTCCTTAATGACGCCCGAAGTCTTGACAAAGCAGAAGTAGCAATCCGTCTCGTGGTTAGTAGGATCTCACCACACCTCAAATGAAAAAGAAATTGTGAAGCGTTAACAAAAGCGAATTCTATCCAAAGTTGTTTATGTACCTAAGTTGCAGTACACAAATGACTAAGTTACGTAGTTTTATGAAATCATAAACTTACCATCAGAACTCCAAAAGGTATTTTTGACTCCGAACCCTTCGTCCAATGTCGTAGTCTTTTAATGTATACAGTGTAGGCTTTATGTGTGTTGTGTTAAAGCAGACTATATAATATAATATCTATTATTGTATGAAGGGGGAAAGCTCAGGCTATTAAAGCGAACCGTCCAATGACTGAACGCTACGTTGATGCACGGATTAGAAAGGTCAGGTTCTGGCGCGGGGTCAATACGCTTAACTAATCAGGTCGAGTTCGAGGTTGGCGAGATTTGAATAACGAGGCCGAGAGTTACGTTCAGGTTAATTAAAGATAACATAGGAAAATATAAATTTTAGTTACAAATTAAAAATTATCAAAATGATATAGGGGTAAATTAAAGGTTGGATAATGATTTATCGTTACCGGTGGGAAATTCCAATTTCTATTAATTAGTTTAGAGCTACCTGTTCAGAGATAAATGGGCTCACAAGATTAAAGGGGAAAAAGGGGGCTTACGGATTGGAGGGCAACGCGACTTCAAGGAGGCTTGAGGAAAAGGGGGCTCGGCGAGACAATCTTGTCGGGGTCTTCAAACGAGAGATATTCCTCATGAGAAGAGTGAGGGTGAAGGGTATGGTCGGCACTTTACTTCCGGAGCTGTGAAGGCGTAAGTTCTAACCTTAGCTGGGGTTCAAGGTGGGAGCTGGAATCCTTGGTGATTCTCGGGAAAGGTATGGTTACCTCAGGGTAACTTCGACGAGGCTGGGTGCTTCGAGGCCTCGAAAGAGTAATCCGGTGCAACTGCTTCAGAAGACGGCGGGGCAGAGGCTTCCGTTTGACCGTGTATGTCTTACCGGGCAGAGAGTGTCCAGCCTTTGGTTGGATACACACAAAAACACCGACTTGGGACGAGGGATGTCTTTTTGCGAGCGAGCCTTGTTCTCACTGCTGTTCCAAGGAGGCTAAGGGGCTTAAATATGGAGAGTCTCCTCATGCGGGAGATTGGAAATAGTCCCCACTTCGGGGAATTCCCCGGGGGCAGCTGAGGAGCCAAACTGTCGGCGATAAACAGTTCTTTTACCTCCTCTCTCTATCTCCGCGGGGGAAACTGCTGGAATTTACGACCACGTAGGGGATGTTCTTCATTATTTACTTGGATCGTACGATGGGGGGGAGAATCTGGGCTTGCTGCAACATGCTAAGCATTGCAAATAAGGGGAAAAAAAGGGATATCCTTCTACAATGTGGAACCCATGATTTATCTTAATCCCCCAGTTTTATGCCAAAATAAGCTAAGTAAGATCTTTTCACGAAGTCCGTTATATTCCTCCTTGATGTGGAAGTGTAAAATTTCCACATCTGTAGCAAAATGAAAAAGGAGAGTTTTTCCATATGAATTTTCTAGTGCTTGAAGACATATTACTCGATTGTTTTGTCTTTTTGTAAAAGTATTTTAATTACTTATTTTCAAATCCTGAAATATAAAACCAAACATTAGTTTAAATAAGTACTAATAGATCATTATAATTATAACGTGCAACTGCAAAAGAGCTTAGCAGGTATTGAGAAAATATCTTTTTTATGAATATGATGAAAGAGGAAGTGTGTTGAACAAAAGCAGGACCCGATAGAGCAAAATGGAGTAAAAATTCGTGCTCAGCGCACCCAGATTACGTATAATTAACTGCCAAATCTAAGTCAATAAACAAAAAGTTGAAATTTGTTCACCAGTGTTATCTTTCGCTAGAAGAAATTACTTCCAACACACACACACACACACACACATATATATATATATATATATATATATATATATATATATATATATATATATATATATATATATATATATATATATACATTACATGATAGTGAAACCACTGTATAAGAGCCAAAAGTTTAATTTACGAGACTAGTTTCAGTATGTAGTTTATCATACCCTATTCAGTCGTATACTGAGAATGCGATTTTTACAAAAGTCTATAAATAGCGTACATATCAGAAACAAAACACAAAGAAATCATGATGCAAAATACTCCTCCATAAACGCGGTGTAGGAGTTGCTGGTGAGTTTGATACCTTCTGGAACTCGAAAAGGCCCAACAAGTTCACTTCCTATGATTCCCGCCCCAAACATGACACCACCACCCACCACCACCTTCCTTGTTGACGCCGAAACGATGCGGGCGAGAGGCTCCAAGAGTTACCCAAACTTTGGCCCATCCGTCGGGGCCATCCAGAATAGCTCTGGCCTTATCCATGAAGAGGACATCTTTAAAGATCTTACAGCGGGTGCTTCTGGACAAAGGAGCAATTCTAGCACTTTCAAATATGGCAGCACTTGTGCTACCAAGGTCTCTTACTTGTCTACCTTTATATGGATGATACGCTGGGATACACTTCTTTTCGTACCTTTATCTTGCCTTGATTTGGTGATGAGGTTTTTCACATACGCCTTCAATGTTCTTGTAACCCGACCAAGCTCTTGGGTTAATTCTCCAACAGATAAGCCTTCTGCGAGACCTGCAACAATCCGCGTCTTCTCTTTACCTGGCAGACGTCGTTTCAGGGGCACTTTCGTATACCTGCAATAAAGCGTGACAGTTGAAAGCACATCAAAATACATAACTCAACATAACTTTATATGTATCTCATCAATACGATTTAAATTTACCTGCGTATGTACCTACCTAGGATATTTCAGTGGACCAAGTTTCACGTTTGTACAATGTTTAATATTCAAAATATCACGCCCAAATTTTACCTGCAATAAAGCGTGATACACAGTCTATATATATATATATATATATATATATATATATATATATATGTGTGTGTGGGGGGGGGGGTGAGGGTATGGAACGTACAAACTCACATGCCGCCAGACAATCGTGGGAACGAAAGAAATTTGTCGTTTGAGTTGACCTTCGTCTCCTCTCTTTCTCCCCCCCACCCTTCCCCCAACTGGCGACAGGAAGTCTGACGAAATAAAGCCTATCTCACAGAGAAGCCTAAATTCTATTTGCTTTCTTTATGATACCATGGAGATTGTCCAGAAGGCGCTGCGATAACGAATTGTCGTGAATGGAATCTCTCTCTCGATTTCCCACAATCCTCGGTATAAATAATAACGCCGTTCTTCCCTCTACAGCAGTGTCCCAAACCTACTCGCGTAATCCTCACGTTAAACGAGAGTCGTTGCCGTAACGTATCGACTGTCAACGCGCCGCCGAGAAAACTTGGTCACTGTCTCAAAGTGTTCCTGTAGTAAATCCCACCCCGCAGAGTCTGTGACTAGAAGAATACGCTCTGTTGCTCAACGTAACTTGAGAAAGAAAAGGAACATCCAAATAGTTACTGGAAGTTACTATTTGTTCGTGTCACATCCAGTTAGGAGTGAACTAACCGAAACTGCAGCCAGCAGCCCCGAACCCGTCGTCTTATCCCCCTCTCCCCGAGAACTCGTGTTAACGCCACTCGAACCACCCCGTCTGGACCTGAGTAGTCGTCTCTCCAATCCATCACAATTAATGGTAATCTGTAAACCCAGCGTCCCTCTATTCTTAAATTACCTATTTAATTAACAGTGATTGATACTCCCATTGAGTCATTATAAATCTAGACGCTTAACGTCAGTGTTTAATATTTAATCCTTAATTTTGCCCGTTTTACTATTGCTAATTATTATATTTGTGTAAAGTAAAGTTTATTTTTGGTACATGTGTTTATTTGTGGCTCCTTCCTTTTGACGTACCCTTGGCAAGACTTTAATTAAGAATCCCTTCGGCTAATTCATTCAACCTGTATTATGCACTCTTAGAATTCAACAATCACAAACCTCCCCCCCAGTAACAAGTGGGACTTTTATAGTGAGAATCCTGGCTACGGCACAACCCGCCTCTAACCAGCTTTCGCACGTTCAGTAGGAATTAAAGCCTACCTATATATATATATATATATATATATATATATATATATATATATATATATATATATATATATGATCGTAGATTGAGTCATAGGGTCAATACCATCGACTTAACAAAAGCGGTGTGTCCAGATCAAGGACTAGAATCATTATTGGACCAAACTATGAGCAATTCTACGACAATATGCTGTAACATCCATCTTTGCTTTCAACAACCGATGGTGGAATGAAATTTTATTTCAGTGATTTACAACTATTGGCAAATTTATATAAATTTGCCAATATTTGTAACTCTTTTTAGGGTTGTATGAATGTCCTCTCGTGCATCCTTGGATAGGTCATCTTACACGTGCTTTGGCGTTTCTTTTGTTCTTTGTTTATTGTTTTTTTTTTGCAGTTTAGGAATGTTTTTGGACAATACTTTGCCAGTCGTTGTACAACTGATAATGGAGCGTGATGCTCCAAAACTAGTCTTGTTCTTGTACCAATAAAAATCATTCTTTTAAAAAGAGCTTTTAATTGCATTTAACTATCAACCTGTACACTACGCTAATACTGGGTGACCCCCCCCCCCCAAAAAAAAAATGGGTCTGCACACACTTTTTGTGATATATCCTTACTTAATTCACTAATCACCCTTATTTTGCAGGACATGACAGAAGCAACGCCTGTAAACACAACTAGATCTCAATGGGAGCTCCAGCAAAGAATATACTGCCTCAAACATTACTACAAGACAGGCTCGTTCAAGAAAGTGCAGGACACTTTCATGCATCAGTTCGAATGCGAAAAAGCCCCCTCCAAGAGCATAATTCAGGACTGTGTGGACCAATTCGAGAACTATGGGACAGTGGAGAACCTCATTGCAGCTAGTGAAAACCGTCCAAGCCATTCAGGACGCTCCAGGGCGCGTGCAACTGAGCTTGTCGAGAGCGTGGGAGAGTCAGTTAGGCAAAGTCCAAAACGCTCGGTGCGCAAGCGAAGTCAGTGTCTCGGTATATCCCATGAGACTTCTAGGCGAGTGCTAGTAATGGATGTAAAGGCCTACCCATAGATAATACAGACGAAGCAAACTCTTACAGCCTCAGACAAGGAGCAAAGAAAGGCTATGGCAGTCAAGATACTGTAGAAGATTCAGGAGTCCCCAACTTTCCTTAACCTCCTTTGGACCTCAAATGAAGCTCACTTCCATCTTGAAAAAAAGATAAACTCGAAGATAAATGTCTCCTGGGGGACCTTCATACCAAATAAGGTAGCCACCAAACCCCTACACTCCCCTAAGTGCACGGTATGGACTGCAATCTCAGCCAGAGGCATCATCGGACCATTCTTCTTCGAGGAATCGGGCGCGACACTGAAAGTCACCAAGGAGCGGTATGTTAAGGTCCTCAAAACCTTCAAGAGGAAGCTGCAGCCCCTGTTCTTGTCGCTTATGGGAAAGTTCTGATCCAGCAAGATGGAGCAAGTTCTCACACTTCAAACCTGTCCCAAGATTGGCTGAAAAAGAGCTTTGGTCGCCGTGTGATCAGTCTCAAGACTGATTTTGAGTCGACGCCTCACAGCCCGGAAAAGGCCCATGAGATTTCTTTCTCTGGGGCTACCTTCAAGACAGAGTGTACGCAAGGAGACCCAGGAACAACACATAACTCAAGGAAGCTATCAGGGAGGAGATCAGAGCCATTAGTCGGTAGGTTTGTAAGCACGTCATGGACAACTTTGTGCTGCGCCTTAAGAAATGCACAGAGCTAAATAGAGGTCATCTGGAACACGTGCTCTAGAATAAAGAAGAAATTACAAACACTCATGTTTTGATATGATATTTTTAAACGCAATAAACTAGTTATCACCAAAGTTTCATTCAATCCCTGCAAAAAATTAAGAAATGAGGCCTATCAAAAGTTGGGGCCCGTTTTGGGGGATCACCCTGTACCAACAAGAAAAGGAAAACTGGAATCACGTGGTAAAGCCAATGACGCTAAATGATACCAATGAGAATTACTACAGAACTACTAAAACAAGGACCAACATAGACCCTAAGGTCAGCTCAAGGCCAGTCCGCTTACACAGGCAGTGTTAGACTACCACTAGTGATTTAATGTTAGTGTATCAGGCTTTTGTTTCTGTTTTTAACATTATGTTTGTTTTGTTTTTAACTATTTCAATTCTACGGTACACACATATCTACATGTGTATCCTTTGACATGCAGGTTCAGTTATGCTGTGTGATTTTAACTACATATTTCAATTCTACAGTACACACTTATCTACATGTGTACCCTTTGACATGCAGGCCGTGATTTTTTAGGGGGTTATTTCTATTTTAGAGGGGCTAATTTTTTAAAAATACCATCTTGATATTTAAGTTTTCGGTTCGCCATAATTACATATATCTAACGTTGGGAATAGAGTGATAAGAAAGAGCCACTTACCAGCCAGTTGGTTATTAGCTACCGCGACTACCAAGCCAACAAACCTTGAGAAGTTCAGAGTCCATAAGTAGCATTATTGTTGTAGTTTTTTGAGTTGAGATTATAGGATTTTATTATGATAATACATACAAACACTTGTATTTTTATCATAAAATTTATTTATAAAATGATATTTAATATAATCAGTTTGGGAAATAGAATTGCAAATGGGTTACCGTGATTTGAGGATTGCCCTCTTGTGAAGATGGTGTTTGCTACAAAATTATTGAAATGGACTTCCCGAATTGGGGATGAATTATTAGAAAAAATTGAATGCATTTTAATTAATTATGGAATGACTAGGAGCAAAATAAAATTACAGAGCTTTACTATGCAGTCAGTTCTTCCAACTAGGAAGCCAACCAGGCAGTACGCAAAACCAAAGTGGTAATATGAAGCTGGAGCCAGAGACAAAATAACCTCTTCCAGAAGATATCTTTGAGTAAATGTACACGCTTGCTGTGTAATGTTTCACACAAGGGAGAACTTCTCCCTTGTGTGTAACTGAAATCATATTATTTTAGGCTAAAAAATTTGTGGAGGATAATCAGATATTTTAGGAGTTAAACCCCCTCATATCACACCCGTGGCTACGGGCCTGTGCACGCTGAGTCATTCCTCAAATGAACACACGCTCCTCCAAACGGGGGACTCTCTTCTCCTGCAGGCGAATCTCGCAGGCGGAAGTGATGAAAGAATACGTATAGGGCAGACATAAAAGGAAAGAGGGAATTCACATTCACTCCATGCCATGCAGGGAGACGTTGCTGGCATCATTTTGTTCATCATTTAATTTTATTCTTTAACTCCTTATTATCTATGACGTTTTCATATATGCTCCTACTATGTTATATTTACACTATTGAAGTACTCATCAAGTCGGTTTTGGAACATATTTACTGACGTGCTTTCTACCACACGGTGGGAAAGGCTAGTCCACGTTTGTGCGATCTTAAAAGTGAAGTAATTTCGAGCTATAGTAGAGTTAAAGCGCTTATTTACTAATTTGAAACTGTTTTGGCGTGTATTGGCCCTTTTGTCCATCTCGAACAATATGATGTAATTAATATTAGTAAATCCTTTTAAGATTTTGAATACTAGAAAGGGCAACATATGAATATCTGCCAACTAAATCGTTACCAAACAACTATTTCACCAATATGTTTGTAAAAGTGTGTTTTAAAATGTTGAAATTCAACTCCCGTCGGAAACCCTGAAAAAACCTGTTTTTTTATCTGGCCTTAGCTAAATTATGAGGAGTTAAAGCAGTGTTTTTTCATGAATCTGAGTTAATTTATAGCATTTATATTTCACCACAAACACTCATTTGTGGAAAAATATATTATAAATATATCTTATAATCTATTTTGCAGGACATTGTAGTCTAGCAATATGTATGAAGACGGTACTCCAGTTATGCTCAATTGCTTTATCTGTGCAAGCCCGGATACACCAGTTGAGAGGCTCATAAAGGCAACTGCAAAGGGTTACTCTACTTTTTTTAAACATGCAGAAGCTGTGGAACGTAGGAAGGAGGCTCAAACGGAAGGAAAACTGAGGTACCACATTAGGTATAAAAATGATCTTAAACTTTGTTGAGATCACCAAGTGGTCAGCTCAAACATCAAAGGCAGAGAAAGAGTCATCGAAGTTAAAGAGAATACACATTTGCTCTCAGTTCAGTACATCTACTGGCTGTAGTTCTAGAGGTTCAAGGTTGGTTCACCTCCTGTATTAGGATGTATGCATTCTTTGTAACCAACCCGCTCAGCTCTACAAAATATAATCTAGGAGAAGCTAGAAAGAAATATAGAGTACCAGATAATTTTACTGCTGATAAACTGAAGGTAAGCTTACTGAAGACAGCACGGAGTCGCGGGGATGACTGGTCCTGAGGTCACTGGAAGCCTGGAGGTGATCGACAATTTGGTAGCAGAGGAAACACTGTACCATTTGCGCTGCAAACTTCTTTTTGAGACAGGTGACTGTAGGGGTGCGAAAAATGTATCAGAGAAATATTCCTTTCAACTCGATAATATAAATAGCCGATAAATTTACCAACTCAAGAGCGGACTAAAACCGGTCGTGAGGCTAGAGTATTGGCGTTTAGATCCAACGGTACCGCGTTCGAAACTCAAGAGTCCAAAAACTTTTAAGAAGAAAACGGAAGTCAAGGAAAATCGGAAGAAAACCAAGATTAAGGACCAACTCAAGAAAGAAAACGGAAGAAAACGCTTGAAGAACCAACTCAACAAGAAGGACCCAGGAATCATCAACTCAAGATAAATGGAAAGAAAATGAAGATGCATTAAGAAAAGAAAACGACGATTAAGGACCAACCCAGCCAAAGAAGAATAAGGAAATCAAGAAGAAGAAAATGGATTCGAGGAATACAACCTGCATCGAGGAAACCAAATGGAAAAGCAAGATGAACAAGAATAATATTGATAAATACATAAAAAAGGGATAAGAAGGATAAGCCCCACCCCCATATGACCATTACTTCTGACTGAAGAGGAAGGCAAAAGGATGAGAGGACAGAGGAAATTTGATGAGGAGCGAGAGGCAGTTTTTATTGAATTCTGGGAACGGTTTGACTCAGAATTAGAGCATGGGGTGATGACGCTTGACCAAGTCAATTAAAAGATACAGGAGTTTGATCATTCACCATATAAGAGCCTCTCCTATTCAAAGTATTGGCTAAAGATAAAACTCCAAGAGAAATACCATGACACCTTGTATTTCACAACACAAGAGAGAATGGCAAATGTGCTCTGTCTCAAAGATGGCACCGACAATATTCTGCGAAAACATCATGTTAATGTTGAACATGGAAATGGAAACTTATATGCAATAATATTGTCATGATTGATCTAGATCCGAAGTCATACTCCACCACACACAGCATGAGTGACATCAATAGTCAGCTGGAACAGGTTCCTGCAAGCCTTCAGATGTTCTTAAGACCGATTTTCAAGACAGACGAAAGTGTTGCTGTTTGGGGGCAGAACTTCATTAAGGCAGGTCGATCGCGGTCAGGAATATTGACACACCAAATGGGGCTGGCCTACAACTTGATCATAGATTTGGGTCAAAATGGATGCTCAACAAGTTACGCCGGCTGGGATACAAATACTGCTTCCTTAATAGCAGGAGGGGAGATGGTGCCCCATATAATTCTGGCACTCTTGACACCATTGTGGAAGAAATCGATGATCAGACCAATAATGAGGTTACAACTCTCTTTCAAGGAGAGGGTTGGTAAAAGAGACGGCGGTGTAATGTTGTACTGCAAAGAAAATTTAAATCCCATCGAGGTTGCAATGAAGAATCATAGCGGATATTGTATGCGCGAAATCATTAGCTGGAAACATACGAGTAGTATTCAACGCTGTCGTTGTGTATAGAGCTCCATCTCAGACCGAAATGTCGGATCAGCTTATATTCCGCTCGCTCCATAAACTTATTGGATCCACAGCTACAATACTAATCGGTGACCCTAACTTTCCAAATGTAAGCATTGCGGATGATACTGCTGACAGAGTTGGATTACAACTACTTTACTTTCTAGATGATAACTTCCCTATGTAATGTGTTGATCGACCTACGCGAGGAAACAATATCCTAGATATTATTTTAACAACAAACGAAAACTTTGTGAAAAATGTTAAAGGGTGCGAACCGCTCGGAGACAGTGATCACAGTTCTCTCAGATTTAAAATTGATACAGGTTTAAACACAGACTCAAATCGTATTGGTACCTAACTTTAACCAAGCAAATTTTAAAGACTTTGAGCGTGTGTTGAAGAACGCCCTTAGTTCTAGAACTAATAATAACAACACCGTCACTACAATGTGGAATTATTTCATGACAAAATTCATAAATGCTGACAAAATATATGCCCCAAGATGTCATAAGCAAAATTCTATGGTACAAACGAAGTGGTGGAACAGCGAGATCAATGATCTAATCAAAAGGAGAAATCAGGCATATAAACGTTGTAGAGATACTCGTGGAACACGTCCAGACAAATACATAGAACTAAGACGCGGGGCCAAAAAGCTAATTAGAAAATTAAAGAAAAATTACAACATCAAGGTAACTAGAAATGGAAAATAAAATCCAAAAATGTTCTACCAGTATGTAAACAACAGAAACACAGAAAGGACTCAAATGGACCACTTAAAAACCAAAATGGAGACTTAATATCTGACCCAGGTGCTATTACCGAGATTTTAAACGATTTTTATGAATCAGTCTTTACAACAGAGAACATCGACACCATTCCAGACATTGATGCACCAATAGTTACTGAAGAAGAATAATTTATGACTTGTATTCAAGTAACAGAAGAAGACGTAATCAAACATATTGAAAATTTAAAGTTAAGCAAATCGCCAGGTCCAGATTTGATCCATCCTCGCCACCCGAAAGAGTTGAAAGAAACGATAACCAGACTACTCTCCACAATATTCAACAAATCACTCCGATCTTTTAAAAAAGGTAACCGGCAAGTCTCAAGCAACTACAGCCAATAAGCCTGACATCTCTAATCAAAAAATTGCTCGAATTTATAATGAAAGAGAAAACATAAATATAAATGCTAACAATTAACTCAACATATGAGAGAACCCTGATTTGACCACTCATAATTTAGTTAAGGCCAGATCAAAAACAAACAAACTATATTTCAACAATCATTCGTAGGGCTCACATGTATTCACCTGAAGGGTGTACATGTAGACACCCTACACAAGGGAACCCGAGGTAAGGAAGAGAGAGCGAGTTTAGAAGGTCGAGATAAAAGCTCGGTTTTCTCACAGAGAGGTAAACATTAGGAAACTGAGAATGTCTGGAGGTAATAAAAGGGCGTGTGATAAAAGCATTTGACCATTCTGTAACAAAGTTAAACTAATATAAGCCTAATAATAAAGCTCCGCCTTCTAGAAATATTGGCCAATAACGAGGTAGGGCAGTGTAGACGCCATCCAATCAGAATTAAATAAAGGATTAATTTAAACCAATCAGGAGGCGAGAGAATGGAATGAGCATCCAATCACGTGCGCCAACGTCATTTGTAGGCGGGGCGTGAGGCTGACCTGATGAGTGCTAAAACATAACTGTGCAGCATGCCAGTTAGAAAAGTGGTGCGTTGACTTTCCCGAGGGCTGCTACTCAAAATGCAGCCCTAAAAGTATCTGCACTAATTGCATATTGACGAAAGAGGTAGAGAAATTAAAAGACCTCTATAGAGCCTCAGAGGAGAGAGCTCAAATTCTTGAGAGAAAGGTGGAGAAATTCGAAGCCTTTCACGCAGCTCATATTCGATGCCTAGAAGAGGCATCGCCCACTGATGTTTCGGAATCTTCTGGTGCTATAGTTCTTACCCAAGCGGAGACTTCGGCATCATCCGACGTTAAGACAGCTAATGCAGGGGAAAAAGAGAAAAAGAAGAAAGGAAAAAAGAAGAAAAATAAGAAAAAGAATAAAGTTGAAACAAAATAAGAAGAACCAAAAATAGAAGAAAAACCCATAAACAAGAAGAAAAAGGGAAAAAGAAAAATAAAGATAAGAATGGGAAGAGTAAAGAGGAAAAGGAGAGGCTTTTTCCACAAGGGAAGACCCCGTCTCCAGAGACCAAGTGTCCGAAGGTCACCCTCATTGGTGACTCGCAAACACGGGATCTGCAGCCGCTGCTAGCGGTCCGCCTTCGCACTAGCGTGAAGTAGGCTGCCTGCCAGGACAGGGTAACCACAACATCAGAGTAGAGGCAAAGAAAGCTCAGATTTCTGAGAATTCAGTTGTCGCTCTGATGGTGAGTGGCAACGACCTCTACCTCAGAGGGGGTAAGGTTGGCCTTAGTGGCAAGACTATCCAAACGGTGATGGGAGCCGTAGATGACATTAGGCTTAAAACCCGAAAACGTGTCATGGTTGGGATGCTTCCGAGAAGAGGTCCATCCCGAACCACTCACGAGAGAAACGTCGCAGTAAACCGACGGTTGGCGGATCTCTGCACGGCAGAAGGAGTCTTCTTTGTAGACCCCTACCGCACCTTTTATTGGAGAAACGACCTGTATAAAATGGACGGAGTGCATCTTTCCTTTCAAGGGAAAGCTGTACTCGCCAACATGATCCAAGATGTTGTGGAGCGGACCCAAAAAAGTGTCAGGCCCCGAGTAAAGAAGGACGTACGCCAGTACACCCGTGTTACTCCAGGAACTACCTTTTCTGAGGTCACAAAGATGGGAGTGACCCCGCCATAGAGAAACAAACTGGGAGACGGAAGAGCGTAGGGAGTCCTACAGTCGGGAACTCCCTCAAGGTTCTTCTGTTTAATGCGAGGTCTATCTGAAACACGTTTCTTGAACTTCGTGGCCTCGTAGCAACAGAAGAACCTGAGATGGTAGCCATAACGGAGGCATGAATAAAATCCTCAAGGCGAGACTTTGAAGGTGAATTCACGATTCCCGGTTACCAGCTCTTCCTAAAAGATAGGCCAGGCATAGAGGGTGGCGGTGTGATGTTGTATGTCAAGGATACTCTCAACTCAACGGATTGCAACATCGTATCCGCCCATGAACTACTAGGTGTTGACCTAGAGATAGGGCCTGCCAAATACAGGACTCTGGTGCTTTATAGACCTCCTGCCCAACTTGTTGAAAATGACAGATATCTGTACCAGCTAATAGAAGAACTTTTCGAAGACAGAATGTGTATCGTCATGGGGGATTTCAACACACAAGTTGACTGGGAAACCAGAGAACCTTGTGGCGAGAACGCATTACTCCTGGAGTTCGCGAACAACGAGTTCTTGACTCAATGGGTGAGAGAGCCAACGAGAGGAGACAATATCCTCGACTTGGTTTTCACCTCTGAGGATGACATCGTTGAGGACCTCTCTGTTGGCGAAGAGCTCGGTGGCAGTGACCACTGACTAATTAGATTTGTAGTCAAAGTCCCGAAGGCAGGGCCTGCAACTAGTAAATCGAGCAAACTTGATCTGAGAAGAGCAGACTTTGCGGGTCTTCGTGATGGACTGACTGACGCTAGGCTAGAAGTGTGCGATGGTGCTGAAGACTCGTGGAAAAGTTTCAAAATCACATTCATGAGTCTTCAATTTCATTTCATCCCTTTGAAATTCCCCTGTCGGTCTTCTGTTCAACCAAAGTGGTTTAATCGAGAAATCGGCCAACTGCTTAGGCAGAAGAGAATTGTGTACCGGCAATCAAAGAACTCGGGTGACTATGACGAATACCGGAGGCTATCCAGGAGAGTTAAGTCCAGCATTAGGGCGGCTAAGCGGTCTGAAGAACTCCGAGTGGCGAGACTCTGTAAGGAGAATCCCAAGGAGTTCTTTGGATATGTGAACAGCCGTAAACCAATCTATCGAACGATTGGCCCTTTGAGAAACGAGGAGGGGACATTAAAGCACTCAGATGCCGAAAATGCTAACCTCCTCAACAACTACTTCTCTTCAGTGTTTACTGAAGAGTGTGGTCCCATCCCCCAGCCAACGAGTTCCTACTCGGGGGAAAAGCTGGAGGATATGGACTTCACCGAAGGGGAAATAAAAAAGAAGATCAGTGACCTAATGACGAATAAGTCACCTGGCCCGGATGGGTTTCTACCTAAAGTGTTAAAAGAATTGCGCGATCAAGTGTCACGACACCTGAGCGCAATCTTTAACATGTCAATCCAGACCGAATGCGTTCCTAGAGATTGGCGTGAAGCGGAGGTGACTCATATCTTCAAGAAATGAGACAGAAGCAAACTGTCAAACTACCGACCTATCAGTCAGACTTCGATAGTCGGTAAACTCATGGAAAGCATGATGGTGGACAAAATGACGTCGTATTTAGAGTCAAACCTGCTACTGAGGAGTTCCCAGCACGGCTTCCGAAGGCAACGGTCATGCCTGACGAACCTTGTGGAATTCTTCCACTTCGTGTTCAGTGAGCACGATCGGGACAAGGCGGTGGATGTGATGTACTTAGACTTTCAGAAAGCCTTTGATAAGGTACCACACCACCGCCTTCTCCGGAAAGTGCGAGCGCTGGGCATAGACGGAAAAGTTGCCGGCTGGATCGAGAACTGGCTAAGTGGCAGACGGCAACGGGTGGTGGTGAATGGACAGGCTTCTGAGTGGGTGCCCGTTACTAGCGGGGTGCTTTAAGGTTCTGTCCTGGGACCACTACTATTCATCATCTACGTCAACGACATGGACGGTGACATGGTTGCCAAGATTTGAAAATGTACTGACGATACCAAGCTTGGTATGAACGTTGCAAAGGATGGAAATACTGCCCACCTGCAGGAAGATCTTGGGAAGATTGGAGAGTGGTCGGACACGTGGCAAATGCCTTTTAACGTGAACAAATGCAAAGTGATACATATCGGCCACAGAAACGCCCATCTCAGTATTTTCTTAATGGCACTGCTCTTGAATCGAGTGACACTGAGAAGGACTTGGGTGTAACAATCACTAGCGACCTCAAGTTCTCGAAACAGTGCATTGAGGCGGAGAAAAAGGCCCAAAGGATGCTAGGCTATATAAAGCGCCAGTTTGGATATCAGAACAAGAAGATTGTACTGTGTTTGTGCAACTCACAAGTCTGACCGCACCTGGAGTATGCTGTACAATTTTGGAGTCCTTCATTTCGAAATGACATCGCGAGAATGGAACGCGTATAAGCCAGGGCAACCAAACTGACTCCCTCTATCAAACATAAAAGTTATGAAGATAGATTAAGGGAATTAGATCTGTTCTCGTTGGAAACCCGTAGACTGCGTGGTCAGCTCATCGAAGTTTTTAAAATACTTCGAGGGTTCGACAATGTTGACTATGGGGATATTTTCACACTTATTGAGAGCAGAACAAGAAATCACGGCTTTAAACTTGAACTGAAGCGTTACAACCGCGATATGTGTGGAAAGTTTTTCACGTACAGTATCTACGGTACTTGGAACTCCTTTCCATTTGAAGTTGTCAACAGTGAATGTGTTGACAAGTTCAAGTCAAGACTAGACTGGGTCTTGAAAAATGGCTCTGCAAGGACGTAAAGCATTTGAGCAGAGATGTGCCCGCTCGACTGCTAGTCCAAAGGTACCCTCATTGAATGGACTGTAAGTTCATCTAGGGTATCTTCTTTCCTTGTTGTTACCTTTATAAATGGGTGCAGAGAAAGAGAGAGAGAGAGAGAGAGAGAGAGAGAGAGAGAGAGAGAGAGAGAGAGTCTAGGATTATTATTATTATTACTATCTTAATTATTACAGTTCAGTAATTCAATAAGTCGATCATTATAATCACTCGGTCGCTCTACCATATTCCCGCATTACTTCGGTGTAAAATCAAATTGGGAAATTATACTCGGAGTACTTCCTATTTTGGTGCAAATAAAATAAATAGACTGAGGTTCGTTCACGTCTATAAACAGATTCTTTTAATAATCTTAGCTAGTACCCTCTTCTCGGATAAATTACAAGGCTACCTAAAGGGATATTTCCGTTGCGCATTCAAATAACTTGGTACCATTGCCGACGGCAAGCGCTATCCCAATCCTACTAAGCTCACCCTTTTTGAATGGCAGTGTTACTACTAACCGGGCAAGCAAACCCCCTAGTGGTAAGGAGGATTACCACTCAAGATGCCAGCCCTATTAACATATAGGGGGTGGCAACAATAACAGAAAAGCAAGCGAATTCATCATCTTATCCCCCTCCCCCCCTAAATTTATCGGTACCCTAACTTGAGCAGGTTTTTCCAGGGTTTCCCACAGGACTTGAATTTCAATATTTCAAAACATTTTATTTATTACACACCTTTATTAACAGATTGGTGAAGAAATTGTTTGGTAACGATTTAGTTGGCAGATTTATAAAATGTCTCATAAAATGCCCTTACTATACCTCTATCAATTGCCCACGTAATCGTCTACTTTCAAGGGATAGTAGATTTAATGAGCGGACTCTATCTTCGTAGTTTGTATCGAATTCCAGGAACTAGTTTAGTAGCCCTACGTTGCATTCTTTATAACTGCGCTATCTCCTTGTTTAAGTAGGGGGCCCAAATTTGAACTCCATATTCGAGGTGTGGGCACACGTGCGCTTTGTATAGTGGCAGGATTACATCTTTCGATTTGAAAATGAAATTCCGAACGATATATCCTATCTAGTATTATAGGAAAATGAGATGCACTAGTTTAAAAATAATATAGCATACGACTAACAAACCCTAGGTACTCGTACTCGTATTTATGCCCGTTTCTCATGCAGACATTGAGGTTAAGAGGCCACGCAATACACCACATGTAATCTGCAGCATGTGTGCTTCAACCCCAACTGAGACCCCTTTGAACGCTAATAAAATCTAGGTTGAGATGGGGACGTAGAAGCCTGGGACCTAGAGTTACGAATTAATTTCCTGTTGTGTTTTTTCTTAATTGGAAAACTTGAACTAAACCATAGGAAGAAAAGAAAAGGGACACCAGGGTCCAGCAGGGTTTATTTTATAGGGTCCCACTCAGGAAAAACGGGCTTATTGGGAATTAACTGGAAAGAGAAGATTTTGAGAATAGAAAAACATGTTTCAAGATTTTATTGTACTTAAAAATGAGCATAAAAATAAATAAAACAAATAATATTAATAAGTTTATGAATATTGTTCACTTATATGAACACATAAATATACAAAAGCATTACTTCCAAATCGATCTTGCTCCATAAATTTCTATAAATAGGTCTCTAATAAGCTTCTATGACATCCGCGCATTTGTTTTAATCTCTGCTTATATACATTTATTCCAATATGATTCACTGATTTGAGTATAAACTCCTGTGTGGCGATCTACGGAATTACCGCTATGGTTAACTCTTCTATGCTGAACACCGAGATTACCTTGAATATTGCAAAATGATTTCCATTCATCTGTGTGTACGATTGAACCAGGTCGTGCAACAGTCTATTATTTTAAGTAGTGTTCAGAATCTCTGTTTTATACTACTTCCATGTACAAGTTAATTGCAGCCATGGGATTACAAAAAAATGTACTAAATTGTTGGTAATTTTAGGCGGAGAAGTGATGATACTCCACTTTCAATTAGTCAAATGCATGAAATTTTCGTTGCTTCTCCATTTATAGTAAGGATTTATCTCTTGAACAGATTACTTTTATTTTCTAGATTAGAATATATCATCATTAAGCCTTATAAATATTGATAGAACTATCTACTACCAATTATAATATGTATACCGACCTTAAGCCTCACAGATTGAGTTAGTGTTGTCGATATCACCCAAATTCTTCAAGCATCTTTCAACTTAACAATTCGTCACCCCAAATCCTTCAACTTAACAATTGTTCAGTTGATCTGATTTTTGTTTTATTTTACCCTCTCTTCTGGCGGTGGAAAGAGACCGAGGGTGTGATTAAGGGCGGGATAGAAGCGAAGCTGTAGTAATTTTTGTGGCGTGGCGGAGATAAAGTAGGGGGGGTGGGAGTATCCTTCGAGAAATTGAGATAGGAAAAAAGCGGCGACAATAGAAGTACACCGAGGAGCAAGTGGAATGTGGTGAACTGGCGTCTGGTCGGATAAATGTGAGGGGGAAAGGGGCTGAGAGAGGATCGCCGGGCATGATGTGTAGTAGTGCAGTAGTACACCCAGAGAAGATGTTCTTCTCTGAGTGTACCATTTTGATATTTTTTCATCCATAACATTTTAATAATGATAATAATTGAAGCCTTTCATATCTTAGTGGGATTCTGTGTTAAAAAAACCTATGCCGAGACCCTTTTATTATGTGTATACAGACATCGTACGCCCAAACATCCGAACAGACCGTGAAGGTAAATGGAGCAGGCCATAAAATCTAGGATGGGTCATGCTCCATTAAGTGTGGTTGCTGGGGCAGCAAGTATAGGGGATTTGTCCACTGCGAGGAAATAGAGGGTTCGTTCTTTGGGGTTTGGGAATCTCTGGACGACTCCCTATCCCCCCTTCTCCCTTTGTAGGCCTGATTTGGAGAGAATCAAGATCGAGGTTCGAAGGAATAGTAACCACAAGGAGGTGTCACTAACGATTCCGCCAACAACTTAAGAGGGAGAACTCTGTAATTATATGGGCAAGACTCGAAACAATTCTCCCAAGAGAGATCCTGGACGCCCTTGACCCAGAAGCAGACGGAGATAGATTTAAAAACTACCTTCCCAACACCAGAACCATAGCACCTATACCTAAATATAAATTACTCGAAAAATAAAAGATCCCGTAGTGAGCTAAAATAATTAGATAAAATATATATGTATATAATAAATACAAAAATAATATATATATATATATATATATATATATATATATATATATATATATATATATATATATATATATATATATATATAAAAGATCCCGCAGTGGGACACCAATACAAAAAAGGGAGAAGGCCCCATCACCGGGCCCCATTCATTTATCCCTACTACTTCCTTCATGTTGTATCTATTTTGCTCTCCCCTCTCTTCATTACTTCCCCCACCTCTTATTCTACCATTCTAAATGAATTGAAATAAAAAATCGATCCCCCTTTTTCCATCTTAGTTCAGCTTTCGCGTGTGTGTACGTTTTCTCCTTTGTCAAGCTGAGTGATTGCTATCATCATCATCATCATCATCATCATCATCATCACTAACTCTATAATTTAAGAAGAGAATTTTTGGGAGTATTTGAATAATAATTTCATCTTAGTTTGGTTATGACTTATGGGTTTTTTATCCAAGTGATTTTCAATAATTATTTTATAATATCAAAAAACAAAATGGTGAAGTTCAGAAATAAATATAAGTATCGAAATTTTGTGAAATTTTAAAACCCAAAGAATTACAAATGGGGAAGTTCAGAAAATTTATTTTTATATATCTTCTTCTTCTATAACTATATTTTAGAAACGTGATATTTTGAAAGGGGGAAAATTTAGTTTAGAATTCCCTTTTAAAATTATTATAATTTGCAAAGTTCAGACAATTTATAAAAATTTAACCATGGCTGTTTTTTTTTTAGATTTTGAATTTTAATTTTAGTAGCGAAGCCATTGCCCGGTTTTTATTATTTAAAATTAAAACTCATTTTGTCCCGTAAACAAACGAACCCATTATTTATCTCAAGTGTAGGAAAATGTGGGATCACCTGAAGAATTTACCCTCAAATCACTTTGGGGGAGACTCTTCAAGAGAGACAATATGGGGGTCAGATTCTTCAGAAGAGACATTCTGGGGAGAAGATTCTTCAGGAGGCACAATCTCTGTTTCATCTTATTTTTGTATCCAAAAAATTGAGATTAACTAAATTTAATCTGGAAGGCCTTGCGGTTGATCTGTTTAATGTTAATCTCTTCTGTTTAATCTGTACGGTTAAAGGTAATCTGTAGTAGATACTTATATCAAAAATACCAATTTAAAATCTAAAAAAAAGCAACCATGGTTACATTTTTATAAATTTTCTGAACTGCGCCAATTATAATAATTTTAAAAAGGAACTCTAAACTAAATTTCCCCCCTTTCAAAATATCACGTTGCTAAAATATAGTTATAGAAGAAGAACATATATAAAAATAAATTTTCTGAACTTCCCCATTTGTAATTCTTTGGTGCAAAATTATTAGAAATAACTTTGATAAAAAAACATAAGTCATAACCAAACTAAGATGAAATTATTATTCAAATACTCCAAAAAATTCCCTTCTTAAATTATAGAGTTAGTGATGATGAAGATGATGATAAGTAAATTTAACAGAATAGGCATTCTGGAGAGAAGATGATATTTCTTAACTAAAAGTCAAGTTTGGGTTTTCGGCATTGTTGATACAACCGCAAAAGGAAACATGAAAATCGTACCTGACAGGATCGCTGCCACTCTTTTACCGATCAATTATTTATTCCGATGAATGGAAAGCATACGAAAACATACAACGGTTAGGATTTACGCATCTTACAGTCAATCATTCCATACATTTTGTAGACTCCCAAACTGCAGTTCATACACAAACGGCAGAATCTTACCGGAACAAGCAGAAGAGCAAATTCGACGCAATGAAAGGTTGTAAAAGAGAATTTTTTGGCAAGCACGAATTCCCGTGGCGTGAGCGATTTACCGATCATTTTGAAAACTTGTGTGAGCATATTATTGCCAAATACATTTAAATTAAGTGTTTTTTTCTATAAATTGTTTTTTTAAACTACCTTTATAAATAAACCCTTTAACTTTACTTTGGAAAGGGTGAGGGGAAGATTCTTTCAGATGATCCAAAATATGCCTACAGGATATATATATATATATATATATACAGTGGCGGCAACAAAAAAAGTGACATTGAATATTGGCAACAGAAATCGATACACAAAATCGCTTTCACTATTTTACTTGCCATCAATTCAATGAAAATGTGCGGAGCTTATGCCGCAAGTGGACGACTCTCCTGGGCTAAGACAACAGAACTGCGCTCTATTGGAACTCAGTGTCTCGTTTGAGCTCGTACAACGAGGTTTTAGTATATGGCACTCCAGCGTGCTGATTATCTGCATTCGTGCCTACATTTGACGTGCTATAACTTCTGTGCAAGTGGATACAATGGGGTGGAAAAAGCTTTCTATGACAGAGAAAAGCCGTGCCTTGACCCTATTAGAGCAGGAAAAGTCTTTTATTGATGTAGCAGCAGATTTAGTAACCTCAAAAATACGATTCATCGCCTAAAACGTGCAGCTGAGTTATTGCCACCAGGTACCATACCAAAGAGGAAGGAGGGCATTGGTGCAGCTAGGAAGACATCTCCAAGGACTTATAATATCCTAAGGCGTAAAGTGATGTCAGACCCTTCTGTAACCTCCGCTTCAATCAAGAAAAAACACCCAGACCTCCTCCAGAACGTTGCCCTCAGGACCATCAGTCATCGCTTACAGAAGGACTTAGGCCTACCGTCTCGCCGCGCTGCCAAGAAGCCACTTCTTACCAAGGCTATGAAGATGGAAAGGCTCAATTTTTGCAAGACCTATAAACATTGGACAGCTGCCCATTGGAAGAAGGTCATGTTCAGTGATGAGAGCACCTTTAGGCTGGTCAGAGGAGAGTCAAAGATCGTGCGTCGTCCCAGCACTGTGTCTCGGGATGACCCGAAATATACCGTGAAAACTGTGAAGCACCCTGATAGTGTGATGGTGTGGGGTGCCTTTAGTGGAAAAAGGGGCAGAGGAGGTCTGTACTTCCTTGCCAAGAATGTAGCCATGAGGGGGACTAACTATCTTGAAGTTTTGAGGCAGCACATGCTGCCATTTTGGGAAATTCATCAGTGTGAATTTTTCATGTATGATGGTGCCCCTGCTCACAGGTCCCAGTTAGTAAAAAGGTTCTTCAATGATAATAATATTAGTGTTTTGGAGTGGCCTGGTAATTTCCTGGACCTAAATCCTATTGAGAATGCTTGGAATCTGATGAAATCCAAAGTTCAAGAGACAGCACCCAGCAGCATCAAGGACCTGATAGAATCACTGAAGCAGATCTGGGTTACGATCGACCCCACCTACTTCGCAAACCTCACTGAATCAATGCCCAATCGACTCAGGATGGTCATCAAGTGCAAGGGCAACATGACCAAGTAATAACTTTCATGAAATATTCATAATAAAATATGTAAGTTACATTTTTCTGTTTTATTTTCCCCGAATTGTCACATGTCACTTTTTTTGTTGCCGCCACTGTATATATATATATATATATATATATATATATATATATATATATATATATATATATATATATATATATATATGGGCAGTAGACTTTCTCCGTAACATATTTTATTGAAGGCGACTGCTAACTTATTGTTAATTGTTTTCTTATCGAGTCTCTCGATTTGTCATATATTCCGCTTTTGGTCTTGGCTTTCCCGTGGATTAGTTCCCAAAAAATCACTAGAAAGTCGTGACGTACGAATGCAAAAAACTGGTTTACTCAGCAAAACGAAATTCTTTATTCGTCTGACGCTAAACAATATTCATATATCAGGTGACTTCTTTGTTTGGGTGCTAGGTAAGGTCCTGGGTTGTTTATCATTATGAGATTGGATGTGCGTTTGTTGTTGTAGTAAATTATGAGGGATACATTATTCTCATTATGTGATTCTTCGAATCCTCTGTTTATGATTTCCTTTATAACTCTTTCATGTTTTGTCGGCTGTGTTCATAATGTTCCTGTAATAGAATTTAATGATGTTCTTTTCTGCTTGTTGATTGGTAGTCTTTATGTGACATATACCATCTTTCCATTTTTTAGCGAATAGCGGCGTGTATATTCTCCATTGGTGAAACCAACTCCCATTTCTAGATACTTTTACCACTAAACATAACGATAAAATAATTACCACTGTTTATTTCAAAAGTACAAATTCAGGTCTGTGCATGAATGTAAAAAGCGAATGTCCTCAACTTGTGTATCATTCCATGTTGAACAATGGGTGAACGCACGGTTGATAAATGAATTTATTACGCTTTTTTTTGTAACGTTGGGGACATTAGCTTTTTGCATTCATGCGCAGACCTAAATTTGTATTTTTGACATAAACAGTGGTAGTTATTTTATCGTTATGTTTAGTGGTAAGAGTATCTAGAAATGGGAGTTGGTTATTTTAGCTATTTTTGATTGTATAGTTAAAAGAAGAGCAGTTTTTGAATGTTTCTATTAGTTCCTGCCTTCTTCTTTTGTTTATATATTTATGTATATGTCGTCTATATATCTTCAGTAAATATATGGTTTTTAGGAACCTTGAAAAAACTCGTTCTTCCACTGTTCCGATGTAAAAGTTTGCAAATAGTACTCCAGGCAACGCAATTTGGAGGCCATCGTTCTGAATGTACAGATCACCGTTTGATCGATAGAAGGGGACTTCCGTAGTGCAGGTTAAGAGGAGTTCATTCACGGCATCTCTCGGTGTTGTGGTATACGGCCGAGTATGTATGTAAGTTTGTTCCGTACATGAATAACTCCGTTCCTTTTCTCTCTAAGAGTACTATACTTTTGTTTTGATTCTTTAATCAGGGAGGATTCGTAATATTATATATCTATTGCCATATGCAGCGTTTCGAGGATTTAATTCAACAATTAGGAAATATATACTTTTAACTACGTAAAGAAATGAAATATTAAAACTTTAAATATACTAAGGCTACAATAACAGGATATAAATAAATAATAATACTACCAATGAGTACTACGGGATGGTTGATACAAAAATTCACTTTAATACGGAATGGTAACTAAAGAACATAAATAAGTTGGATTCCTTTTACCTTTAACTAAGTGGAAGTCTGGCGTGGGATGACCTTGAACGAGAACCTCGTTGATGGGATGAATTGAGATGTGAGACTGACTCGGCCTCAAAGCTGTCCATGTCGCTGAGTTAATCCCGAGGTAAGTGAGGCGCGTGTGGCGATACTTCTTGACTTGAAGATGCGAGTATAAACGAAGGGGATTGTGGATGTACGATTATTCCAATCCTTGGGTTACACTTACGGTCTTCTCGATGATGAGACTTGACCAAGAGGTGAATATTTTCTCGAGTGGAACTTCACCTTGGTATTCCTCAATGGTGAGGGATATCTCTGCTTTTATTCGGAAAACTGAGATATGAGGTTTCTCTGAACGAGATTGGTAGGAGAGTGATTCTCTATACCGATGGTCTTCTTTTCGATGTAACCCAAAGGAACAGCATTGGGAAGAAAAATCCCCCTTGTTTCCATTTCTTCTTGATTCCCTGTTTTACTCAGGGATTGCTCTTCTTTTCTCGATCGCTACCTCGATTCTCTTTTTATTTTCTCCAGAAGGGAAGGGAGGGGAGATGTGGCCCCACCATTTGGCCTCTCTCCTAGAGCATCACTTTTTAACGTTGTGACCTTTAGCCCTTCTGGTTTACGTCGGAGAAAGTGAAATTTCATCTATTTGGTTAAAATAGATCTAAACAATAGGAGGGGACAGTGAGCTTGTTCATAGCTTTTTATTCTAAAGGCTATCCCACCCTCCTTTGTTTATACTAACGGGCTACGAAATCTGCTGATGATAATCCTTCTTTGTGAGCGATATCGAGAATTTTTTGTGCCAGGGGGGCAAAAGGGGAGGGAGGGGGGGGGCTAAAGTATCGGATCATATGGAACGCAATTGTTGACGCTGTGTAACCAAACTAGCGTCTGTTTGTCCTCGCGATATTGATTTCCTCACACTCGGTATGCTAAGAGAGGGGCAATTGTTTTGGAATTATACTTTTTTTTAAGATTAAATCTATAGACACGTTAACAGGTACATTAGTAAATAAGGATTTTACGTCTATGTGGGCTATGATGCTTTTGGGGGTGGTAAAGCGGATTAGACCAATGAAGGTTGCTAAAGATTTCAGGCTAAATTGGGTGGGCACTATTTGAATATATTTTGAATTCATATTTATTTTAATTAACTTGTATTCCCTGTTCGTAAGGTAAATTTCTACCTCACATTTCTTTGGTTTTAGGCACTTTAACTATTTCACTGTTTGTATGAAACGTTTTTGCACTTTTTCGATGTTGTCCGTGAGTTTTTTTACTTGTCAAGCTCTGAAGCCTTCTGCCCGTTGCATATTACTTTGAATGTGTGCATAACGACACTTCTCGCACACAAGATAGTGGTATATAGATAGCTCCCTCCATCAGCAGTCTATCAGCCTACTCCTGGGTATATGGTCTTTCGTATGTACATTTGAATTTTCCTCAATGCAGACCTTGAAACAGTTGTTCTGCATCGTATTTTAGAGTTTTGTACAGGGGCGAGGCAAAAACCCTCGACGCCAATGTCGTCATAGTCCACGAGGTACCCTTTTCCGAGGATCTCTCGTTTCAGAGAAGTTAAACGCTCTCTATTGGCGAGGATTCTTCTTGCTCTTTTGTTGGTTCTTCCCGGTGTTGTTCTTTTGAATTATTTCTTTTTCTGAGAATGATGGTTCATCGTAGCAATATTTCCTGTCGAACGGAGGCCTCTAGCCCGATTTTCTGGAGAGCTTTATTCGCATATTCGGAGAAGAGACGTTCCACGTCCTCCATGGTGTCACAGATTGTGGCGTATCCTGCAGGGGTGTCAATTAGGCGGATGAGGGCGATATTGAGGACTCCGTAAATTGTCTGTCTCCATTACGTACGCCGTGCTCAGTTTTGCTCCCCCCCCCCTCGCAAGTGTGCGGAGGGAGACCCGCTTGCTTGCATGAAAGATTGATTCCATGAGCCTTTTCAGGCAGCGGTCCTTCCCGTGTGCGTTGTTTGTTTTTCTTCCTTCTTATCCGATAAAAGATTATTGACCGTGAGTCAAGTGTTACTAAATTGTCTGGGCGAGTTTTCTTCAAGACTTCCCGTTGGTTTTTCCCAGCCTTATATTTACGTTAGTTGATTGATCAGTTATCTCACGGTTATGTTCCAAATATTTTATCTATATATTACCTTTAATATCAGTTCACCATTCTGTCCCGAAGATGACCTACTACCAGGTCAAAAGATGTCTAGGCAAATAAAGTCATGTCTCTTTCAAGTAATTTTCCTCGCTTAGACTCATCCATCGAAATTATAGTGAAAGCTAGAAAGAAGCTGCAGTTAAAATTAAACAATTCAACCGTTGCTGTGGGCTTATATTGTTACAAACACTTTTGGGGCACATGTTTTTGTTTCACTAAAAAAGTAAAAGATTCGTGCCAAATTTTATTGTAATCGGACATTGCTTAGGGGCCCCCCACAAAGCAAAAATTTTCAAAAACAAACAAAAAGTTAGCAAATATGAAAAAAAGAAGTTCTAATATATTAACTTTCGCACGCAGAGAAGTACAAATATAATGGCATCACTGAGAACTGAAACAAGACAAAAAAACAGTTCAGAAAGGACCTCCTTGCTTTATTCGGAGTTCGATTGCTCGGACTTCAGTAGAGCTGCCTTGGAAGTCTTGGGTTACTCCCTCCTGTCATTGGCCACCACCTTCAGAAGGAACTGCTTCTGAGTTTCTTCTCGGGTGATGGCCGCGTTGAAGGTGGTCATCACGGCTACTCCCCATTCAGCAACGTTGTTGACCACCTTCACTTGGTCAATCACCGTCTTCATCTTGCAGAAAAGAGGATCCCACTCCCAACTAGGAATCTCTTAGCCAAGAGTGTGGCCAGTTCCTCTCCTTATCCTGGGAGCAGGAGATCCAGCGCCTCTCTCGACCGGGAACTGAAGATGCCTGAAAAAGGCTTAAGGGATTTAAGGCCTTTCCGCCCAGACGTTTCAGTCCCTTCCCCTCCCTTTTCATGTTCTGGATCATGGAGGCCTTCTCTTCCTTTGTAACCCTTTCGTCGAAGAGAGAGAGAGATAGAGAGAAAGAGAGAGCGAGAGTGAGAGAGAGAGAGGGAGAGAGAGAGTGAGGCACGTACCAGAAATGGCGCTTGAATGCCTTTAGGGCCACTTCAGCAACGCGCTTATTGGGTATTTCTCTGCAAAGTTCCCTCATGATGAAGAGATCGTTGTAGGGATCATGGGAAGGAACCATGGCCTTGTTTCACGGAATGGCGTAAAGGAGGGCGACGAAGAGGGACACCTGTTCCATGGCTTGAAGTTCGTAAGAGGTCAGCCAAAACTGAGACCTGAAGAGGAACATCTTCAGAGCTTAGATTCCCTTTGACATTCATTTCGCTTGTTAAAATGCTCCTGGTGCTCTCATCTTGAAAGTCGTCCCAATATCGCTTCCCAGGAAGATGTAGGAGAGAACCAAGAGCTCTTTGTAGTTGTCTTTTGGATGGCTTTCTTGTTCGATCGCATTCTTGAGCTCGCTCAAAGCTGCCTCCCTTGCATCAGGCAGCTCGCCTGTCAGGAGAGGAAGGAGGCTTTCTTTATCCATGGAGGACGTCCAAATCTTTGGTCGAGAAAGTTCCACTAGTCTTCGAACTGTACGAAAAGAGGTAGGTTAGGCACGCCAGATGGTTCATAACAGTGTTCGAAAACGCCCCCAAGGATCACTTCCAGGATATGGTGCTTATACGCAAACCAGAGAAGATTCCTTCCCAGACCCTCCTGAATCTTGAGGCAGACTTCTTTCTGGCTCTTTTCATAAGAGAACTTAGGCACTTGAACTTCGCATCGCTTTCAGCTGTTTCCCTGTGAGAGGACGAAGACGATGAGGCCACATGGCTTGAAGGTACAACAATTAAGGCGATCTTTTTCTCCATCTCCGCAGCTTGAAGCCTCGCTGACAGTGTCCAGTGCGATCATTGCGGAAGTCGATCGATCCTCTCTGTGGCTGATGAGGAAGGCCCTGTCCCCCTTGTTTGTGGTCTTTTCAAGGTCATCTATGTACGCCACATCGAATAAGTCATGAAGGTCCCGTTGAAAGATCTCCTCATTCACCCTTGCCGTTTCCGAAGCTCTTTTCTTGTGCTTATGAAGACCTTCGCAGGCCTCCGGTAACTTGAGCAGCTTCGCCTTGCTGCAATGCAGTGTGGAGATAGGGAGACCTGCCTTCTCCGAAATCCCCAGGCATCCTACCACACTCTCCTTCGCGACCCCCACCTTTGTTTTCTTTTCCAGACCGTGGTGGAAATATAATTTTCGGAGCACTTGCCCTTTGAGGGGAGACGACTCCCAGTTATGTTCTTCTCCGGGTGACCGATCAACCGCCACTGTTTACGAATAGAAACCATCGTAGCTGTGAAAGGAAAAATGAGAATATTGAAGTTCCCTGTTCTGTTAGTGATCGCTGATGAAAATGATAACTTTCAGTTCCCCGAACAACAAGTAATGTTTGTACCAATTTACCACCAAAATAATAAAGAAGTTGGTGACCTCTAGACAGCAAACAAACACTTCCAAAGGCCAATCCACTTGACTTACTGCAAACGTCACCTCAATAATAGACAAGGTGGCGGCCGCATGGAAGGAGAGGAGAATGTGTAGCTCTGGGGGACCTTTATATCTTATCCGATCGAGTTCAAATTTTATGTGCACCTATACGACCCCTAGTGGAACAAGAACAACATGTGGCCTGAAGTCTTCCACAACTTTTATATTTTTACAATATGAACTTGAACAGTCCTAATATATATATATATATATATATATATATATATATATATATATATATATATATATATATATATATATATATATATATATATATGCGAAATCATTTGAAATGGCCAAGATCTGCATTCACGACTTTCTCCAAGCGGCAGTTTAACTGGTTGCATGTCTTAGTTAAGGAGTCCTTTTCGATGCACAGACTTGTCTTAATGCCTTCATTGTAGTAGCCAACGCCATCTGGCGGATTTTTGTCTTGACGAACGTTTCTTTCACTCATTTGGGTGTAGATTTTTTCAATCAAGAACGCATATTTCGTCTCTTGTCCTCCAGTCATTAACAAAAGTTTTGAAACTACTATATTTTTTCATATAAGAAAAGTAATAGAACTAATCAAACGTTGCATTGTGTTTTAATATGTTCGTATCATAATTTGAAGGTGAAAAAAAAATAGAGCTCAAACTCATTTTATTAATAAATACAAAAAATTGATGCGCGCACTCTATATACAATGATGTCCCTTGTTCTTCAGGGCTTCTTCGATTTGTTTTGTTATGCTGGAGACCAAATTTATGGTGGTATCTTGACTATTGTTCCATTTTTGTTCAAGAAGTACCCACAACTGCTCACAATTGCATGGTTTCTGTTTATCAAGCGCTAGTTTGCGTATCCCTGAAAATTATCTATTGAGTTTAAATCTGGCGAATTCCCTGGCCAAGGCCCCAAAAGTTCGATGTTATTTTCAGCCCAAAAATTGTTATTGTTTTTTTTCCTGTCACAAGGTGCGCCATCATGTTGGAGAAGGCAAGTATCCTCTCCAAATTGGTTTTGAACTGTTAGAAAAGGCGCTGAAGCCCGTTTTGGTACCATTTTGTGGTCACGACAGTGTTCTTGGGCCAAATTGCACTGATCTACAAGGTTTTTGGTGTTTAGGAAATGGACATCATTCCTGTACGAATCGGTCTCCTGAATCGAAAAATTACCTTCATTTTGATTTATCAGGTCTAGTTTTTAAGTTATTTAACATCCTTTTATAATCCATATATTAGGTTTGAGTCAAAGTCCACATGTTAATAAGTCTGTGTGTGAGTCAATGGCCATATGTATATAAGTAAATGTGCGAGTTAATGTCCATAAATCATAAGTGTGTATATGTTATAAATTAGTCACTATGTATGTGTGTACTCCACTACACTGGATTCTTTACTTTATCCTATTTCTAATTATTTTCTTTTTTTCCGATTTTTCAGATGTTGTGGTGAACTAAGCAAAAGAAAATGAGCAAGATGTACTCTTCAAAAAAGTGTTGCCTTAATTCTCCAAATGTGTTATGGAAACACAAAAGTCAAAACTATCTTGATCGTTTTCCGAAAAATCTCGGAGATGTTAGCGACAAACAAGGCGAACGATTCCATCAGGACATCAGAGAGATCGAAACTCGTTACCAACAACCTTGGGATGCTATGATGATAGCAGACTATTGCTGGTTTTTAAAATGAGGTACTCCTGTTGCTCAACCTCAACGGTGCGCAAATATGTACAAATTTATCCCTGAATTTTCTGCTTAAATCTTTGCCAACGTGCATTTTCAATTTTTACTTGTGCTTTTTTTGTTTATGTGTTATGCCTCTTGTATAATTAAAATAGTTTAAATAAAGAAACAGTCTTGTTTAATTGCACTAAAAGTCACTAATATCAACTCATGTACACCTTTGGAAATATTTTCATGCGCAATAGAGCCAAAATGGAGATGAGGAGAGACAAAAAACTAGACCTGATGGAGGAAAATTGAAGTTATTTTTTAATTTAGCAGAAGCAAAATCACTTAAGAATTCGTCGTTGAAATATTTCAGGCACCAGACAAAAGATTTTTTTTTTTGTTGTCTAGTGTTATTAATGCTTCAGTTCCCTTAAATGGAAAGCAGCCCAAGACATGAAGAAGGTCCGGATGCTTCACCGTGAATACGATACAGGACTCGTGAAAGCGTTCTCTTGTTCTCTTAACGAGGAATATTCCAGAAAACCCAAACAAGTGGAAAGGAGCTTCGTCAGAAAATATCACCTTGCCATAGTCTTCAACAGTCTTCTCTATATTTCTTACAAAGGTGGACCCTATTTGTAAAGTTCTTATTGCGATGAGTCTTCTTCGCAGCCCTTCTCGACTTGCGACCTTTGTTGAAAAGTCTCCGCCTCACTGTGCGCGCTGAAGCCTTCCGCCTGCACCTTTCGAATCGTGACCAAGCTTGGAACTGGAGGCAACCCGATTCTTGAGCTGAGATGTTGTCAGTAGTCGATTTTGGCATTCATTTGAAGCTCTTGGGCGTCTAGAAGACTTCTTCAAATGAGTGTATGCAGTCTTTGTAAAGTCTTTAATGATCCTAAAGGTGCTGCTCCTTGATGCAATACCCTTAGCAACTATCTCCCATCATCTCATGCTAGTTTGGTAGACAACAACCACGGAGACGCGCTTTTCTTTGCAAAGAAACATTTCTGGAATTAAAAAGATTCAAACATTTATTTTTACCAAAACATATTATGAAATAGATTATAATTACACATCATTAATTTAAACCATATTTGTCATCATTTTATTCTCTTGATCGACTAACAAAGCTCCATGGAATAGAACTCACCTCCTACAGGAACAGAATCAGATCGCGATTTTGGATTCAGCGAAAGAATGTAGTTTTTTTCTTATTATTTTTGAAATGGTGATTTTTTAATAAACCTGCAATAATTTAAATACTAAAATAATTATTCCTATTTTTTGTGACTAGGTTTGGAACAGCTGGTGACTTTGAGGTCATTGTCAGATTTGGCGCAAGGTGTTGAATTTGCTTCCAAACTTGATACGGACTTTATACTCCCTACCTTATGCCTAGACCTCGGAAAATTCAATAAATTAAGACATGTGAGGTGTCTTATCGATATCTAATGCGTGGGTCACTCTTTAGGCATTAAGCTGCACACATTTGCACAATTAAAACTTTCATTGACAACCAGAATAAAACGTGCTTTTAGTCGAAAAGGATTTAACCCTTGATTTAACAGTAAATAGGGTGAGTAAGGCATCACGAGCCTTGCATGCAGCATGTATTACACTTGGGGATAGGACATTTTATATCAATTCAGGTTGGAGGATGGAATTGGTGGAGTGCGCCGTTGGCTGGGGGTCGATACCCTTCCACGTTTGAAGTTAAATACCTAATAGGTTGGGAAGAAAGTTCTCGCACAACTTCTATTGGCAATGATTTACAACAAAACATAGCAACAAAGGAAACTTATTAATGAACAATGTAATCACCGTTATTTTCAAACACCTGCCTCCAGCGACGGGATAGATCGTGGATGCCTTTGTTATAAAATTCAACTGGTTTGTTATCAAAGAAGTCACCAACTGCAGTTTTCAGTTTGTCATCATTTGCGAACGTTTTGCCATTCAAGAAGTTCTGCAGTGCCCGGGATAGATGATAGTCTATTGCCGCCATTTGTGGCGAGTACAGTGAGACAGGGAGAACTTCCCAACCCAACTCCACGAGTTTTTCACGGGTATGATTTGCAACGTCTGATCTGGCGTTATGATGAAGAAACATGACATCAGTCAATTCTGGTAATTTCTGCCTGTATAATTGAGTTCCAATATACTGATTGCTTTCCAGCATTTCCCAACAAATCACTCCCTTCATAAAACATAAGCTTCTTTTGATGTCGTTCGGCCTTTCCTGAAGTTATGGAGGTGGACCTTTGTCTTTCCAGCTTCTTTTGCGTGCCATGTCGAGTGTAGATTCCATTTCTCATCTGCAATAACCACTTTGATCAGCCAATCAAAACGAAGTTTCTTAGAGAGTAGTGTCATGCAGTCGTCTCTGCGGCGCTGACGGTCTAAGTCGGTCAGTTTACGTGGAATCCATACGTTCAGTTTGCTGACTTTGCCTATTTCCTCTAAATGATGCAAAATGGCTGTATGAATAACGTTAAACTTTTCATCAAACTCGTGTGATATCAGATATGGAGACACAGGAGCAGAAACAGTCATTGTCAATAAGGGATGGTCGACCCCTTCTTGGCTGCTCTTGAAGATTGAAGTAGGCGCTTTTTTTATTTAGGAAACACAAACTCAAAATGGCTGGTGACGTCACCAGGGTGGCTTCCTGTGAGACAGCCATGTGATCCACGAGTGCGAACGAATAGCTTCTTAAAAACGCGTTTTCTTATAAAGAAAAAACTCCCGATTTTGGTACTTTTGGGGTTATATACCTAACCTAACCTTAACCTAAAAAATAAATGTAATGGACCGATTGAAACTGATTTAGTGAAAATAAAAAGTAATGTAGCAGCAAAAATTTATTAATTTAAAAGATCGAAATTTCTTGTCTTTATAAATTTGCTGAACCAAATCCGTGTTTTGATATTAGTGAAAATGAAAAGTAAAGTAGCAGCAAATATTTATTATTTTAAAGGATATAAATTTCTTATATCTTTATAAATTTGCTGAACCAAGTCCAAGCGAAGCAGCTTCGCAGAATACTATTATGGAGTCACAGTGGCCAGTCGACCTTTCTGGTTGGTGACGTCACCAGCCAGTTTTGGTTTGTGTCACCTAAACAAAAAAGGGCCTCTTTTTAAACCAATCGTTAGCTGTGCGGCGACTTTTTGTGTCTTCTCCAAATGCTTGTTTGATACGACTTTGCGATTGAGCAGCGTTTAGGACCTGTAATCATACAGTAAAGGAGAAGGTTGATGTTCACGAGAAAGTCATGTGAAGCTCATATCATATTATAGGGTATTAGCCTAATTACTGCGTAGTGAACTAGACTTTCCTAGGCCTCGCTTGAAAGTGGATAGTGACCTAGTCTACTTTCAAGCGAGGCCTAGGAAAGACTAGGCCACTGCACATTAACTAGTCCACCCTCTATAAATCTATAAATAAATACATATTTAAATAAATCTATAAATAAATTAACTTTTAAAAGATAGTTGTTTCCAACCTAATAATTCGGTGAATCAAGAGAGGCCATCTGAATTAAGTTTAACACCTTATGGAAACACGCCTATTGTGGGCGACTACCTCCAAAACAGAGAATCGCAGGCTCTTGTCTTGCTCAATGGACTCAGACTTACTGAGACACATCAGTCGGCACACGTGCCACTGGAATATACGTTCAGTCTGGAATCTCTCGGAACTAAAGAGGTGGAACCTGGAAGCATAGACAAGTTTAAATTTTCTAGTTCGAATAGTCCATCAAAAGGCGAGACACTATTTCGTCTTTTTGCCGTGGTATGAAGAGATGTTAGTAAAAGTTCCGTCTAATAATAACATAGCGTTGGGGAGGTTAAACAAAGTTGGATCTAAATTAAATGAGCAAAGGCTCACGGAAAATTATCACGAGGTAATTGAAAACTAGTTAGACGAATAAATAATAGAGGAAATCATGTAGATCTGAAGAAGTTTGGAAAATTCATATGATTTTCACATAGGGCTATAATTAAAACGCCTAAATAAACCAATACCAGTATAACACCAGTCTTTAATTGTAGTTTGGAAGTGAAACCTTTCCCTTCACTAAACCAGGCAGCTTACCGTTTCCGTTCCAACAGAATAGTATTGCTCGCTGACATTAAGAAAGTTCTCAAATTAAATTCAAGTCTGAGGCGGGAAAACAGGTTGTTTCTTAGGAGAAAAAACGGAGACATCGTAGCGTATGTATCGCTACACCTCACTGATATTTAGGTTAACGAACTCTCTGTTCATTCTTCACTTCATCCTTAACAGAGTCGTTCTATGAGGACAACTTAATTCATACCAACTCCACCCAGAAATCCTCAGCCAGCTTTTTTTTTTTAATTAAAATCAGAGATTGAAGGGGGGCAGCTTCGATCTCAGATCTTGTAATTCAAATGACGCGTACTTTAAGTCCCTTTTTAACTAAAAAATAAGGGGCCGGACACACTACTGGTTCAGAAAGAGTGCTAAGTTACCACTACGAGATGGAACCGATTTGCTCAGTATAATTACTCCAGAATTCGCTCTGCAAAACAAGGAGTATTCTCTCTCAAATTTCTAACGTGTTCAGTCCCTTGTGCCTCTTCTTGCCTGTAACAATGCAGGGTAGGTTGTTATTTCAATCACTCTGGGTTCAACTGGCGACTGAAACACCGAAGTAGGCACGACCGAGCTTAAAACGTGGTAATCGTTTAGCTGCCACCTGGTAAAGTTAGGCAATGTGAGAATTCTGCGTTACGCTTTAGAAGACAACAGTGAAGCTGAAGTTAAGATTTTTTTTTTACGATATGAGCAAAGTTAGAATTGGATTTTTAAATCTAATCCTTTTTTCAAAATGTTTCACACCTAATTCTCTCCAAAGCTAAAGTCGATCCCCTCGCCGACCGCAACCTTCCCCCCTTGGAATTAATGAGCACTTTACTCGCATTTAAAACTCTTCCCCTTTTCCTAGACACATACTGCTTTAAGAATATTGACATCTTTGTGGATGCTCAAATTGTCATATAATTGCTCCTAGGCTATGGCAGCAAATCAAAAGAGAAGTCCGTGTTAGTTAAGAACCGTCTTCAGGAACAAATGTAACATTAGTATTTCATGTTAGTACGCTGGACAACCAAGATCATCTAATAACCTGTGACATTCCCTTCAAAAAATTAAAGTTCAAATTGTTATTATATTTATGGTCCCTCATGGTTGATTTTAGACAGAAAGTTTTGGCCTAAACCAGAGTTAATTAATGCCTCAACGAGTCGTCAAGAATTTGATTTCCTCTCTAGTTATTTTATAAAGTTTGTGGAGGTTTGAAAATCTTGCCATAACTTACTTATGGCAAGATTTTCAAACCTCCACAAACTGTATAGAATAACTAGGCTTGTACTAAATTCGTTTTTAAATTGCGAAAGAAACCCAATGTAGTGTTGCAAATACGCTAGCAAACTTTCCTGGATTTCTGTAATGTAGATGCATTCGTTCCCTAGTGAGAATAACTTTCTTGAGGAAGAGTCGAAATAAAAGGAAACCCAAATCTTCATCCTCACTAATAACCTTGATCTGTTTTTAGACCAGCACAGCATTATCAGGAGCAAGGGACTAATCTATAAATCTAACTCTTATGACTAGTCATTAACCACATCTTGCTGGGGAAAACTCCATATAACTAGTTTATTAATTTGAATTACCTTCTTAGATGCAAACATCTGGGAGATTCGGCTCTGACAAATGCTTAGAACCTGAACGTTTTGGGGTCACCTTACCGTGCCAAACGACCAAACGAGTCTTGAGTGATTGTATAATATAGGGGGAATTTAACTGTTTTGCTTTCTCCTATACCAAAATGACTAAAATTACCAAAAATTCAAATGTGTGAAACTTCAGAAGACCTACGTCGTATTTTTAGCCTTTAATACAGTACAAATGGTGTTTTTAGGCATTGTAGTCGTCACATATGGTTTCGGCTTGCCGCCGAAAGTACATATTTATAAGGTACTCCACCTTGATTGGTTGAAAATGAATTTAAAATAAGTCCACCTTGCCTTCTCTTGAAGTGAAAAGAAACCATGATTTCAAACATTGGCAACCCTGATTTCAACTTAATGCTAGGCTCTCGAATTGCTAATACTACTAATTGATTAAAAGTACCGGGAGTGTCGGGGTGCAACTCCTTACAATTAAATGGGGGTCTGGGGGCGAGGTCCCCATTTCGAAATAATTACTTTGGGGTTCAAAAACAATTCGAAAGCCTAACATTAGGTGAAATATCTTAAAAATATGTACTTTCTGCGACAAACTGAAACCAATATATGACCACTACAATGCCTAAAAAACACCATTAGTATTGGTACTGTTTTTAATACTAAAAATACGACATAGGTGTTTGAAGTTTCACCTTCAAATGAGTTTCGTTAAGCCTTTCAAACACACAGGTACATTTAAATCCACAGGACATTATTAGATAAAATAAAATGGTCGAACAAACAAAATTTACTTGTTAATTTTAACATGTTTGAATAAAAGAGCTTTGCACATGGAATTTGTCCCCGAGATCTGTACTTCTTAGATCGTGAAAGGCTTTCAGAGGATTTTGAATCTTCATGGAATGCCGATTTTGTTTATAGCGACAAGGTTAAAAGCTTTACAAAGGGAGGCCCGAATTTTAGTTGAGGTGAATTCCAAAATCACATTAGGCATCTTACACTGATGGTATATACGGCATAAATGGACAGTTGTTTGGAGCGGTTGATGAGAGTAAGAAAGTCTTGCCTATTCAAAACAATGGGCAGATCCACCTTAGATTACTTAGATTTTATTACACTGATATCTTCCATAGAAAACTACATTCATAAATTCCCGCTCGCTAACCTACCGGTCGTCCAACAGAAGATCTTTCCCCTCTCACCCCAAATTCCCTTATCAAATTAATCTCAAACTGTAACCTTTTGTATAAAACAACCGGAGTAAACCCTCATGAGGAAATCATCCAACTCCTCACTGAGAAATTTCCTCCTCAGTTTGAGGGAGCACAATCGAGACTTTTACCAGAGTTCCTGGACGAATAAGTCAATATGGGTGACGTCGTTCTCCTCCAAAGCTCCTTAAAATAACTTGTTTTTGGCAAATGGGTAAAGTTCTGGACCTAGTGTTTGGTAAAGAAAATATTAGTCTGAGTAGTTAGGATGAAAAAAGGAGATGGTCAGATTTTGCAATGGTCCATCAAGCAAATGTACCACTTAGAGTTATCTATAACACATTTAGGCGGGACAGATTCGAACCCAAAGTCGAAAGGCGATCAGAAAGCCGGCCTTGAGATCGAGTCTTCTCAAAAACACGAGTTAGCATAAAACCATGCGCGGAGAAAGGCGGTATTAAGCGCTACAATCAAACTTAGAGATAGTTGTATAAACTAAGAGTAGTTGAAGATAAAAATTAATTTAAGGTTGTTAGATTTAAGTTGAGAAACAAAATTATACAAAAATAACTGTAATTAATATAAACTTAAAAAGTTCTGCACTCTCGAAGTTTCTTGCGCCCAAGAAGCTGTTAAAAAACGATTCAGACACCCTTATTGCACACATACATAAATACATCGTACGCCCAAACATACATGCCCTGCCAGAAAATTTGACAGTAAGGTTTCTTAAATGATTTTATTGCTCTGGACCAACGAGAAGGCTGAGTTCATTGGGAGGGGGGATTTTACCTGCGGGGGAATGTAAGGTTCGCTCCTTGTGGTGTGGGAGTCATCAGGCGTCTCTGCTCTCCCCCACCCCCAACCTGTGTAGAAGGCGCGATTTGGAACAATCATGGTTCGAAGGAGGGCTAAATAAGCACAAGGTAGCGTCACAAACGATTCTGCCACCAGTTTGTTAAGAAACCCTCCGACAACTCTGTATAACTAACTCCCTTTGCCCCCTCGTAATTTAGCTTTCGCTTGTGTGCGCGCTCTATCCTAGTCAAAGTAAACGATTTTTAGTTATTATTTAGGAATAAACCTTCCCCCACTTTGCTCAGTAAACAAACAGTAATCTGAACCCTTTTTAGGCCTAAGACCTAACGAGAAACTCTCAAACTAAACACGTTTAGTACTCTTCTGACCCCCTTCCCCACAAAAAAATCTTTCAAAAGGAAAAACTAATCTATTTTTACTTTGCGCTAAACGAAACGTTTTCAGTAATCTTTCATTCAAAAAACTCACCTAAATACATTGGTGACGCTCCTAACAGAGCTATAGCGCCAATACATGCAGTAACAATACTAATTTTTGCATGGCGTTCTTCAAGGACATGGGACTTCACAGAGCGCTCGTCTATCGACTAAAGGAAAGTTAGAGAAGAAGTGAGACTTTACGGCATCTTTGAAGTCATCAAAGAGGAGGAGTGTATCGTATCGTAGCATGAAGATTATTCTACTTTCTCGGGCCAAATATAGAGAAAACGCGATCACCTATGCTTCACAAGCCACTGTGAGGAGCAGTAGTAGAGCATAGCCCAATCGCAGAGTTCTGGGGGGTTTCATGGGGTCAGTGAGGAAGATTGGTAGGAGGGGACCTAGGTGTTAAAGGACTTATATTTAAGCAGAATGGCTTTAAAGATGATTCTGTGTCGAATCTGGAACCATCGATGACTAAAAAGCAAAGGAGTTTCACGAGAGAAACCCCTGCTGGAGAAGAGCCCCGGAGGTAAATCTTTGAAAAAGATGAAGGGGTCGAAGAATGGAAATAAGGGATGTTTAATTTTAGCGCGTTGCTCTGGCTGCCGTCAGTGAGGGCATAACCGCCCCCCCTCCCCCCCAACTTAATAGAATAAACAATCTAAAAGTAAACCATCAAAACATTAAAAAGAACAATTACAAAGCACGGTCAGGTTTTCCTGTGGATTTTTGCCCCCCTCATGGAGACAAGAATGCAGCTAAAAATTTAAAAAAATTAATTTTGTAACAAGGAGGCCCATTCTCTACTTAAAAAAAATATATATATAACGCTCCAATTTGGTGTGAAGGAGCCGGTCGACACTATCAGGGAAAAAAGTTAGCGACTCGTCTCACCACGGTGCCAGTATAGTTGGCGTACACGAAGATCTTAGAGAGTAAGTCTGGGGTACCAAGCTGTCGTGGAATGGTCAGATTCTATATCTATATATACGTAGGTACTTTGGGGCTTGGGGCCGAAGTAGGTTGAAGACCGATAGTGAAAGGGAAAATTGTTGAGTCCAGTGGGAATGGTCTATTATTAACTTTGCGGGGACCTTTTAAAAAATATTTTTTAGAGTGCAAGTTGGCCAAAGATTAACAGGTAGCTGGTACGCGCTGGGGTTGCATAAGAAAGATAATGACGAAAATATAACTTTACTAACAACAAAATGATATTTATATTTACATAGGAATTGGGTTTAAAGGGAATGGTCGCCCAGTCGGGGTTAAAGATCCACACGCGATCAGGTAGGTTAATTAAGGGATTAAAGAGGTCGGATTCAGTTTGGTGATTTAAAGGGGAATTTTAAACTGGGGCGTTTACACAAATAATGGAGCAATTGGGTAAGACAGATTCAAGATCAATCTGCAGGTGGCAACGGTTACGATTACCTTACGGGCTCGTTGCCAAAAAGGGGCCAGTTAGGGTACGGTGAATGCGACGGCAGAAGTCGCTTTACCTCTTGCTTCAGACAAGGGAGCACTTTTCGACTTCGGAGTTGGGGATTGACTAAAGCAGAGTTCACGGATCGATTTAGCCTTCGACTTGAATCGAAATCGCCGCGGGAGGGGGGTGCGTCCTTTAGCTCGGTGGTCAGAGTAGGTAGAAGCATAACAGTGCTGCTCTCTAAACTTAGTCGAGACGTTATATAGGCACCTGGTGAGGAGGCTCCAAACGCGCACGCGAATTTAGGGAAAAGTCGGCGACTCCTTCGGGGGAAGGGGAAATCGTGATAACGTTCGTTGGAATTTCCAACGGATTTCAATCTTCGAGCGGAAAGCCAGAATGCTAGCGGAGAGGTGACCGTGGGAGACGATGACATCGGTCCATAGGCAAACACAGCTGGGGCGTGTGATAACGGCGCCTGCCGGCTCCTTGCCCAGGTTCAGCCATGCTTTTTCAGCTCTATGCGGTGATCTCAGGATCCACGTGGGTACAGAGGGGCACGTGGCCGCCATTTGACCTCATTCTGCTACACAAGCAGTCTTCTGAAAAAGGGTTAGGTGAGCACTCAATTAGTTGGCGATGCCCAAAGTGAGTGTGTGTCGGATTTGGAGACGGCAGAATATGAATGATACCGTCGATCCATTGGGAGATTGGGAAAAGTAGAGGTGCATTGGTACACAGCTTTAAGTTCCAGGAGGCATCAAACATCTATTTTTTTATGCAGTCAGGGCCATTGGCGTCCGTAGAAGGGGGGGGGGGGAGAAAGGAGGGGCACCCCCCCTGGAATTCATGAATAAGTGAAATATAGGAATATGTGGGAAATATAGGCGGCTTGCATTTGATAGCAGTCGTTCTTTCCGTTTTTTTGTTTTTACATTTAATACTATTAACTTATTAAACTATTAAATTATTATACTATTAAATTAATAGTACTGTAGTTTTGTTTTTACATGTAATAGTTACTGTATGTTTGGGATATCTTAATGATGACATCTAAGATACTTAAAAATAATTTTTATATGCATAATTTAATATATAATATTAAATATTTTATTTTTAGGATTGTGAAATGGATATCAAAAAACGCAAATCTGATTACTCGGACGACAATCAAGATACCCCAGGCACATCGAAAACGCATGCTGAACCAGCAGAGCAGCGTAGAGGAGGATATGATGAGCAGTTACTCACAGCAACCAATCAGATGTCACCCCAAACACTACTTGCTACAGTGGCCAATGACTTGCCTCATCCTCTGGATATCAGATTATATGCTAACACCGAAGAACATTTGATCAATGATAGAAGATATGATCTCCTGATGAACACATATGTCCCCTCACCAACAGATTACAAACATCAGAAAGATTCAACAGGGCTCCTGTTGTTTTTGTTACCCGTGGATAAACCAATATTCTCCATGGTTGTCTCACTCAAGTCACTTGAAAGGTGCTCTGTACAAATACTGTGTGCTGTTTCCTCAATCAGTGCACAGAGGTCTAATGGGTGCTTTCATCGTGACTCCTTTTGTCAAATACAGAGACTTCAATGAGCACGCGAGGAAGCACATGCTTTAATCCTGGCACAAAGGCGCACTACAAGATGCCAATAATTTCTTCATCACTACAAAAAACCCAGAGTTGACCATCGTAACCCAGATGAACCGAGCAGTCACTCAAAACCGTGAGAAACTGTTCCCGATCCTATCTAGTATTATGTTCTGCTGCAGTCATGATATTGCTTTGAGGGGAAAAGAAAGTACATCGGAAAACCTTTGTGACCTACTGCGATTCAGGATAGAAGCAGGGGACATGGTCTTAAAGGATCACATGGAGAGGGCGAGTAAAAATGCGAGGTACACATCAGTTCGTGTACAGAACGAGCTGATACTTCTCTCCGAAGAAGTGATAAGAGAAGATATTGTGAAAGCTGTAAATAAATCAAATGGATTATCGATCATTGCTGATAAAACTGCTGACATATCAGGCACCGAATGACTGTCTATTGGTGTACGATTTGTTGAGCTGCAGGAGAAACGGAATGATTCAGCCATCATACGCGAATAATTCCTTGGATTTGTTCCACTGAAGATGATGGACGCTGCAACAATTGCAGATGCTATCATCAACCAAGCAAAAAGAATTGGTCTTGACCTCAACAAGCTTCATGGTAAAGGCTACGATGGATGCTCAACCATGGCAGGAGAAGACAATGGTGTACAGGCCCGTATCAGGAACACTTATCTCAAAGCCGTTTTCGTGCACTGCTCTTCACATCGACTTAATTTGGTGGTTCATGATCTGAATTATGTTGCAGATATTCGGAATGCAACTGGAACTGTGAAATCTATCATCATTTTTTTTCCGTGACAGTCCCAAGCGCAGAAAGCTGGTTCCAAATCGACCTCCTTTGTTGTGTGACACTAGATGAAGCGCAAAGTACAAAAGCATCCGCGTTTTTTCAGAGAACTTTTGTGATATCTATGCAAAACTGGAGCAACTGGAGGTAAGTCAACATGAGTCCCAGAGTACCCGTCAGACGCCACATCAACTGAAGAGTGCAACAGGTACCACAGTGTACCTCATCTGTATCAAAATTATAGCGAAATACTCAGCGATGCTGGAGCCAGTGACCCAACAGCTACAGGCAGTCGAAGTGGACATGATGGGAGTCTGAGATGACAATGACTTATTAATGAAGGCTTTTCGAGATCACCGGGATGAAGCGGATCGTGTGTTTTCAGTAGATGTCATCCCTGAGGTGAAAATATTGTTAGGAGAACTTGGTATAGAATTGACTATGCCTCGACGATGTGCATGCCAGATCAACCGGCCGAATGTAGGAGGCTCCATTGAGGAGTGCTATCGCCGCACCATATATATCCTGTACATGGATTCCTTGATTCAGTCTCTAGAAAGTCGCTTTGGTGATAGTAACACATCATATTTTTATATTTTTGCATTACATCCAAGAGAAATAAAGAAAATAGAAAGAGGTGAATTTAAGAACATCGTTTCATCTATCAAAGAAATATACGAAATTGAGAATCTTGTTGAAGAAGCACTAGCGTAGTATGACGTGCAAAAAAATAAGGGCCCACTGGATGACAACTCTCTCTCTCTCTCTCTCTCTCTCTGGGTATGATTGAGCTGTTTAAGGAGACCACTCTGTTCCCTGCTGTGCGCAAGACTATCCTCATCGCACTGACTCTGCCTGCAACAACTTGTACAGGCACAATGAGCAGGGTGGAGACCTGGTTAAGGTAAAAAATGACCGATGAACGTTTGTCCGGCCTCTGTGTGCTCAGTGTGAACCGTGAAAAAGTGAACAACCAGAACATAGATAATGAACAGGGTCATTGACAAGTTTGGAAGAGATCCCCGACGACTCCATTTCCTGTTCACGTAGTACTACGAATAATACTACTTGAATAGTGGAAAACTGAATAAACAGTTGAACGATGTCCATGGTATTTTATTCATTTTGTATTTTCCATGCATTTTTTTTTATTTTCTATAAATTCTAGGGTGGCAAATGCTCATCCTTGCCCCTCTGCGGATGGCCATGAACAAAGCCAATGCTCACGATACGATATATCTCCATATTTTTCCACCCTCCAGTGCATTTTTTTCTGCGGTTCCATGGTCAGGGCTGACCTGTTCCTTGCTATACAGACAGACGAGAAGAATGAAACGTCAATCCGGTTACTCACTCTTTAAGACTTCCCAGACGTCTCACCAACTCGTTGATGAGCCCACTGCTTCCCTCTTTTGAAATCTCACTCAATCCAAAGCAGTGGCGTAGCTAAGAGGGGAGGGGGGGCGGTCTGCTCTGGGTAGCACTTTTTGGGGGCGGCACTTTGACGTTAATCAGTCTCTCACAGTTGTCAGCTTTAAGTTAGGCCTAGACGCGTGTAGACACCTCACAGTGTATTTTAAATATTGTTTACGCACGTCACTCAAGTTATTTTATTATTTAGGCAACTTGTGATCATTTTGAAAACAACAGTATACAGCTTGAAGTTACTAGGCCTATAGACCCAATAATCACTTTCACTCAGTGATTTGGAAACCTGTTGCAGAGGTGAGAATGTATGAACAACGCAAAATTTAACTTTATTATAAATACAATTATATTAATTAAACTCATGGTAGTCTATAGCGTACGAGCAGTGCAGGCGAGCGGCTTAGAAGCTTCGTTTAAATGAATATTTTTTGAAACTCAGGATGACCGAGTGGATTCGCCGCTGGCTAACAGTGGTCCAGCGACGTGAGAAGCTGTTCGCAACTCGCCTACGCTATTATTTTTTATTTGCCCCCTTTCCTACTCCCCTCTATCTACAATGGTGCCCAGACCCGGGAGGGGGAGCGTTAGCCCTTGGATAACATTTCCAAACAGGCTCTCTTCATTTCTTCAAAATACGCTCCGCTTCTAGGAGGGGGTTTGTATAGCGTACGAGAAGTGCAGGCGAGCGGCTTAAAAGCTTCGTTTGAATGAGTCTTTTTTGAGCCTCAGGATGGCTGAGTGGATTCGCCGCTGGCTAACAGTGGTCCAGCGACGCGAGAAGCTGTTCGCAACCCGCCTACGCTATTATTTTTTTCTTTGCCCCTTTCCTACTCCCCTCTATCTACAAGGCTGATTAAACTATGCGGTAGTATGCATGCATATGTTTTCTACACTTCTCAATTTTCTCTAAGAAAATAGACCTATATAATTTATTATTGAGCCTAGGCTGCAGCTTAATTGCAGGTGATATTTTCAAGTTTTGAAACCTAATTTTTCGATTTATTTTGTCTTTTACTAATTATAGGGAAGCTATTTACATGGATCATAAACATCATTGAAGTTTGCCTATTACTTCAAGTTTTTAACATTCACTAATATTTTATTATTTTATCACTCTTTCCCCAGATGAAGCGAGTGAAGGAAAGTGGTGCTGCTTTTAGAAAAAGGAGAAAGGCAAGAGAAGAATTAATAAAAAAGCATGAAGGAGCAGTATTTAAATACATCAAACCTACAAAAACTACTAATAACATCGACGAAACCACTACTGAAACTGGAGAAATTTGCGAATCCAAACCATTATTAGATTCAAAAGATTCAACTCCAAGTGTTTCGTCAAGTACAAGTAATTTAGAACATGAGCCTCATGAGAAAGAAAATATTCCAGATGCGGACAGCGTGGACTTAAAAGATGTTGGTCTATGGCCAAGCAAGATTAATAATGACACACGGATCTTACTGGTACGTCAAGGTGCATCTGTGATCCAAAATCTAGATTTTCGTTTTTTGTGAAGTAATCCGTCAAGGTGCATCAACCTAAGGACAAACTAGAAATCTAACACGTGAGTGATTTTTAAAATTTTGCCAAATGGTGAAAAAATATTAAGATCATGGATGGTGTACTCCCCTTCCAAGAAAGCTCTTTACTGCTTTTGTTGCAAACTCTTTCCAGAAGGAAGTAACTCAAGTTTTAATTCCTTGGATGGATTCAAGATATGGTGGAAACTGAATCTTAAAATATCTCAGCATGAATCCAATGCAGCACATGTTCAGAATTTCACAAAAATGGAAGGAGCTGGAAATTAGGATTGCTCTTGGAGCAACAATTGATAAAAAGGAACAAGAAGTTGTTGAAAATCAAGTAAAAAGATGGAAGGAAATCCTTTCAAGATTGCTTGCAACCATAAGATTACTAGCTAAACAAAATTTGCCTTTAAGAGGGCACCGAAAAGCAATGAATTGTGAGAGTAAAAAGACTGGTACTGAACGATAAGTAACAGAAAATAGAGAATGCTTTAGAATTAGTTGATTTTTTGGCAAAATATGACCCAGTGTTAGGTAAACATCTTCCAAGAATCCAGATGGGAAACAAAACAAGTTCACTACATCTTATATGTCACTTACTAATCAAAACAAGTTTATAGAGATTATGGGAGAGAATGTAAGAAGCAAAATCATCAACCAAGTAAAAGAAGCCAAGTACTTTTTAATGATATTCGACAGCATTCCTGATATTTCACATAATGATCAAATGAGTCAAGTTTTTTTGCTATGTTATAATCAATAGAGATCAAGTGAAGGTTGTGGAATCATTTGTTGATTTCATTGAAACAAAAAGGTAAAACAGCCGAAAATATTGCAACTGTGATTTTGGAAAAAAATAGAAAATGATAAAATTGATATGAGAAATTGCAGACGATTGGTCAACATTCTGGTGTTCAGAAGCGTATTAAGGAAATTAATCCAGAAGCAGAATTTATTGCCTGTACAAAAAATCACTCACAAAATTTGGCTTGTGTTCATGCAGCTTCTGTTGCTGTAAATTCTGTTGCCTTTTTTGGAACTGTAGACCCTGTTTTCACATTTTTCCATCATCAACCTATCGTTGAGACGTTCTAACTTCTGTCACTGGTCAAAGTTTGAAAGGCATACTTGAAACAAGGTGTAATGCAAGGGAAAATGCTGTATGTGTTGTAAAAAGAACATTTCTCAGAAATCTTAAGTGTCTTAGAAAAGGTAACTTGCGCAGAATAAAATATAGTTACCAGGTCAGAGACTGGTGTGCTACTTGGCGCTTTGCAGTCATTCAATTTCTGCGCTTTCTTGGGCTGTAGGGACCTGTTCTCATAGAAATTAATGACACACAGACCTACCTCCAAACCAAAGGACTTAACCTACAACAATGTGATATAAAACTCGAAGCATTAGAGGATTTTCTGCTTAAGAATGGACTAGCGGAGATGTGGTTCCCGGATAACCCTCCATCGGGGGACGTCCTGCAACTACAATACTAGTCCGAGGAAGAAGCTCCAGCGACACCATTCCCAGCAGATGAAGAAAGAGCGGAAAAGAACGAATCCCAGAAAACATCAAAAGCCACTCTAAAGTCCTCAAATAGAGACTCCATAATAGAGGCCAGAGGGATCCGAGAGATGAAGGATAAAAATGCAGCCAGGAGGTTAAAGCAAGCTGAGGGTAACCTCTCAAGCTCCGCATCCTCCTCTGAAGATGAATAATACGCCCAACCCCCCCAAGAAAACAAGAGATCGAGGAGTAAGAGCAAGGAAAAGGCTCCCCATCAAACCATCAAATACGATGGAAGATTACTCAGAATACAGTTCTAGACAGCTGATCTGACCCCATTCCCAGACAACCACAGCATTAGGAAGATGGTTGAAGGAGTAAAAACAGACCAACTAAAATGGTCTTACTATGCGCTGGCACAAGAAGCAATAATAGATGAGGCGCTCATGGCAGCGAATATAAAACTAGGGGGACTCCTGCCTCACCATAAGTGAAGCAGAATACGAAAAAATAAAAAAAAAACGGGAAAAGAGACGCGACAAAAAGTAAAAGAGGAATACACACACTCACATAGACTACAAGTACATCAAACCAACAAAACAAAGAAAACACAAACAACACACTAAAAATACTCTCACTAAACGTAAACGGATGGGAAAGGAAATCCATTCCCTACGGAAACATATTCCGTACACTGGATCCCGACCTGATCCTTATTTCCGAACACGGTGTAAACACAGAAACTAACACATTAAAAATACCAAACTACATAGTGATCCTAAAAAAAAACATACCCAGGATTGATAGGACGGCGTAGCCATCGCGATCCAAAAAAAACATAACATACGGGACATTACTAGACTTAGAAGAATCATTCGTGGCTGAGAGATACTCAGCGAGTACCAACCAGCTGACCTGGGAGACACTAATCTCGAATAGATAGATGAGGAGATAAACACAATAACTAATCTACTCATTCAAGCCGACGAGAGATGCATCCCAAGGATCTCCTATTAAATGCTCCCACAACCTAGGTGGACGAAAAAGATGAGGTAAGTCGCCCGGGAACATAGAAAAATATATGAGGAAATCGGCAGGACAGGCCCAAATAGGGAAAGGGCAGCCAGAATGCGACAACTAAACGAGGAGTTAAAACACACAATCACAGAGAAACAAAGAAATCTGGAATAACATCATCGGTAGGCTGGACAGGGAAGGCAATCCAGTAAGTTTTTGGAATTGCATCCGAAGCCTTAGGGAATTGCCCGCCAAAACCAGAACACGAATAAAAGACGATGAAGATATAATTGAAGATCCAGAGTCTCTCGAAATAAGATTCAGGACACACTGTCAAAATATTTTCGCTATAACCCCCTGAGTAGAACGACGACTTCGACCAGGACTTTGAAGAACATCTGCTCGATGACCTCAGCACAGTGATACATGTAACCCACCCGCAAGTATCTAAGGAAAGAGAGATCGTTAACCACGGGTGCCCAATCACCTTTGAAGAGACAATGGACACCATAAGGTCCTTCAAGCAAAGGGCACCAGGCTGGTCTGGGATAATGAAAAACATCCTCGTGAATTCCCCGAGGCAAATTATTCAGGGACTGGTAAATACCATGAATAGCACCCTGAATACAGGTTAATTTCCTGACGGGTACAAGATGGCAAAAATCATCTACATCCCAAAAGGAAACAAGTCCCCAGAACAGGTGGCTAACTATCGCGCGATCTTTCCTCTGGAGATGCATGGCAAGATCTTCGAAAAGATTATAACTAATAGGCTACAAGCTCAACTGAACGAGTTATGAGCGCACAACCACCAACAACACGAGTTCCATTCAAAATGGGGCATCGAAACGGCCCTGGCGCTCCTATCAAAGAAAGTAGCTTATTGCCAAGCGAATGGGTGTTATGTAGACATTGTGATGAACGTGCAAAAGGCCTTCGATAAAGTCTGGCTGGAAAGACTTCAATACCTCGAGCTAGACCCAATCCTGGAAAGGATCCTTTGTGACTTGCCATGGGCATAAGGGCATGTCTCATGATTAAAGGATACAAAGGACCTGAGTTCGAACTTAATGCAGGCGTTTCCCAGGGAAGCTTCCTGACCTTATTGGTCTACTTGGTCTTTACCATCGGCCTCCCAACTCCGGTGCACAGGGACATGATGTATCTGCAATTCGCAGATGACATCACTCAGATCGTCTCGTGCCCGGAGAGGAAATCAAGAGAACAGGCAACGCGCACAATAGCGGAAATCAACAACATCAACCGATACGAGAGACGATGGAAGATTAGAACAAACAGGTACAAGTTAAAAATCGTCCCACTGAGCCGCAGGTCAACGTGGTCCATCATCATTGAAGGGACGAGATACGGCTACTCCGCCGAAGGCACTGTCCTGGGCCTGAAGATCTCCGACCACGGATACTCGAGACACTACACGGAGAGGCGGAACCTGGCAAAGAGAGAAATCTCCAAGAAATTCAGGTTTACAGATCTTAGCTCGGCCAACCTTAGGAAATTATACTTGATTTACGTCCAGGCTAAGCTTATCTACCCCGCAGTAATGACTCAAGCGGCCAGCAAGACCTCAATGAAAAAACTACAACGTGTCCATAACTCCGCATCCCTAATAATCAACAAAGCTAGAGGGCTTGACTACCATCGGCAAAGGGATATTTATAGGAGGAAGAGACTATACCCTATCAATATCTTCAACACAAAACTAGGAAAAAAGGTCTGGTCTACCCTGAACAATGTTGTCATTTCAGAACTACAGAGAACAGGTGGCAGACTAAATATACTTGCAAGGCTACGGTAGAAAGTTCCCCGTCGTAGCCAGTTCCCGAGCACTAAGATATGCTCTCAAGAGAACATTAAATCACTATACACATAACAGAAACACTTGAAACTAACTCAGTACAACCCAAAACCAACGCAAGGAAAATAAATAACAATACACTAAAATAACGCCAGGTAAAGTGATGAGCCAAAAGCTATTAAAGGCTTGAATGCTCAAAGAATTTAACCAAAAAATAAGTACACAAAAATTGGAACACAAACAATAAGAAGAACTCGCTAACAACACATAAAGAGAGACAACATGAAAAAACACGACTTACCAAAAAATAAGACAAAAGGAAAAATCTAAAGAAAAACATAAAGCAAAGCCTTCCCTACTAGGGTAAAATATCCCCCCTCCCGCTTTTGAATTTTCAACCACTATTATCTACCACTATCTAACCATCTTCTAAAATTGAGTACACCATCATCATTCTGGTTAAGAAAAGAGAAAAACTAGTAAATGATGGAGTTAATTATGCCATAGAAGATGGGTATAGTCATGGAGCGTCAGTGTAGGAACAGAAAGAAGAAACAAATTTTTGGTCAAGGTTCACAAGATGCTGGATTGCCATATGACATTGAATTATGCAGAGAGATGTTTTCTTCACTGGATAAAGTGATCGCAAAAATAAATTTGAGATTTCAACAGCTTCATGAACTTGCTGGGAAATATGTTTTCCTGACTCCTACACATCTTATTGATGATCAGTATGAATACCAACTTACTCAAATAGATCATGATGACATTGATAAAGATGAGTTCCTATTGAGAAGAAGAAGATCGAGCTACAAAAAGAAGATGGAAACATCGAAACGGAAGAAGGAAGAATTGAAGAGCTATTCCGAAGTTATTGGGAAAAGAATCTTTAGTATAACTGAGGAGGAAAACGAAGATTATGACCTAGAGTTTGAAAGCAACATCTTATACGAGCTTAACAACCAAATACACAAGACGCACCCTCAGTACCTGGTGGATAGATAGCGCGACGGAGACGCCGAGATTACCGAAGAAGACCTACTCGGCGCGCTCCCCTCATTCCGACAAAAGCCCCAGGACAATGAGGGCTTACAATGTTAAAATTTGAAAAGGCACCAGCCAATGTCATCGAAGGGATGAGAAGGATATTTAACGCTTGTCTGAACACGGGATACTTTCCAGATGCTTATAAAACGACTAAGATGATTTTCTTGCTTAAGCATGGAAAGGACTCAACGTTGAAGGAGAGCTACCGGCCAATTTTACTTCTAGAATTTGGCGGAAAGCTCTTCGAGAAGATCCTCAACCGAAGACTGGTGTCTCACATGGAGAAGAATTTCCTCTTCAACCCACATGAATTTGGGTTTAGGAAGAAGCGAAGTACGGAGATAGCGATTAATGTCATCACGGAAAAGCTAGCCCAAGCAAAATGGGAAAGAAGTTACGTGGACATTGTTTGTCGGGATGTATCAAAGGCGTTTGATAAGGTGTGGCAACGGGGAATGCAGTACAAGATCTTACGACTGGGCCTAAGTGAAAACTTAGAAAGAACTCTCTGTGACTATGTTATAAAGAGAGCGGCGTACATACATCAGTTTAGGGTGTATAGACGGACCAAAGTTTCCGCTTACTGTGGGCCTCCCACTGGGGGTGGAGGTGGGGGGGTGCTTGTCCCCCATTCTCTACTTGATTTACACCGCTGATGTCCCAGCCCCTGTAAGCCCCACCTGCTTCAACATTCAATTCGCTGATGATTTGATCCAGATAATCACTTGTACATGGAGAAATGCGCTTGGTAAGCTCGTACGGCAACAACAGAAATTAAAAACCTTAACACTTACGAGGCGCGGTGGAAGATCCGCACGAACCAGGAAAAGTTCAAAGTAGTCCCCATAGGCAGGAGACTATTTTACGACGTCAGGGTGGGGGAAGATTACTTCAACCGGTTACAAGAAGCACATCCAAGAAAGAATCCCTAAGGTTACTGCTCCAAGCAAAACTCTATACATGTTCAGAAATCTTCGTGAAAGCAATAAGAAAAAGATCTACAATGCACATGTAAGATGGACGATGCTATACCCTGCTTCCGCCCTCTCGTGTGTCTCGAAGACACACAAGAGGAAACTACAAGTGGTACAGAACAAATGAATGTACCTAATTATAGGTACATACAGGCTAGAAATAAGACACCACGAAAATCTGCACCAGGAGGCCGGGTTAAGTTCCATTACCGTTGTCATAGAAGAACGGACAAGGATTATGCAGGAACTGGTTAATTGAGAATTGAACAATGATATCGTCTAAATGATTAACCAGGACAGAAGAGGCTTGAGTCGCGCCAGATTTTCGAGCTTCGCTGGGCTTTTAGCTGGCAGAGCAGAAGTGCCATTCTACGCATGAAAAAAGGAATGTTTTTACCCAAACCAAGAAAAAGATTACCTAATTATGAAACCTCACCGAAGAAGACACCCAAGAAACACCAAAAGACACGATTTACATTCACTACAAGATATACAAAAAAAAACAAAAAACAAAGACACTAAGCACAATACTAAAGTGATTAAAGTAATTTATTACTACAACAGCAAATGCGCATATCATATCCAAGAACATTAATTTTTTTTTAAGACAAAGGGCTTGAACGCCATATTAATATAAACTATCTCAAAGACAACAAAGGACCCCCCCAAAAAAATAAATAAATAAATAAATAAAAAGCGATAGGCGTGATCACCAGGCACTTAGCATCTCTTTGCACCCTACCACACTTTTTCTCTTTTCACCACTTGTCTATTTTCCACTATCTGCCCCACACCCTTTCTTTATTCCCTACCCACACCTAAGCAGATAACTAGGAATAAAAAAGCACAATGCAATGAAGATGGGAATAATAAAAAAACCTTAAAAATATACTACACAAATGGTCGGAGTATAAGGAATAAGATAGATCTCTTAAGAGCGTTAGCAAGTGAAGAGAATTTTGATATAATTGCGATAACAGAGTCATGGCTTGATTTGGCAGGTAATCACTTTAAACCTGAGGTTGAGATTGAGGGCTTTAACATGTTCCATACAGATAGGAATAGGAAGAGAGGAGGAGGGGTTATTATTTATATTAAAGATAATCTCCAGTGTTGTGTAAACAGTACAATTAAATTAGATGATAACACAGAGTCATTATGGCTAAATGTAAAGGAAGGTAAAAACAAGCTTGTCTTAGGATTATTATACAGACCACCAAATCTTAGTAAGGAAGCTTCAAATCTTCCGTGGCAGGAGATTGAACGGGCATGTAGAAGTAAGCATGTGTGTATAATGGGCGATTTTAATTACAGAAATATAGACTGGGAAGCTCTTGTGGGTGATCAGGAGGCTGAGGAATTTTTTAATGTTGTCCAAGATAATTTTCTGAGGCAGATTATTAACGAACCTACTAGAGGTAATAATATACTGGATTTAGTTCTGACAAATAGGGAAGAAGTTATTAAGGATACTGAGATTGGAGGAAATTTGGGTAATAGTGACCATTGTGAAATTAGATTCAAGATGAAATGGAATGGTATTGATAGTAGCATGAACAATGTTAAAATTCCTGACTTTAGAAGAGCAAATTATAATGGGCTCAGGACTTACCTGGAGGCAGTTGTACAGAAACCAGGCAATGAAATCAATTCAGGAATAGATTCAATGATATCAGTTAGTGGAGACAATAATCACCAGGAGGAAGAGATTACAATTGAAGAGGAGTATGAAAGAATAATTGAGCAATTAATTACAGGTCAGATGATTAACATTCCATATAAGGAGATTAGGACTAAAAATAATGACCCAAAATGGATGACAGATAAAATTAAGCATTATATTGGCATTAAAAAGGGCATTTATAGGAAAATAAAAAATGGAGAGGATCACTTAAGGCAGAGATATAATGAACTAGCAAGAGATGTTAAAAAGTTAGTTAGAGTAGCAAGGAGAAATTATGAAATTAAAGTGGCAAATAGGGCAAAGGATGATCCTAAAAGTTTTTATCAATTATACAAAACTAAGGTTAGAGATAAAATAGGCCCACTTATAGATTCCAATGGACAATTAGTGAGTGATAGGGACTCAATGGCTGGAATGCTAAATGACTTTTTTCTCTCAGTATTTACACAGGAGGATACTCTAAATATACCTGAGGTGTCAATGATCTTTCGGGGTAATGATGAAGAGAAATTAAAGGATATATTGATCACAAAGGAGATAGTGACAAAGGAAATTGATAAAATCAAAAGTAGTAAAGCACCCGGTCCTGATGAGCTCTTTCCTAGAATTTTGAAAGAAGGTAAGGATGTGTTAAGTGAGCCCCTAGCATGCATCTTTAGAAAATCATTGGAGAGTGGCATTGTGCCAGTGGCATGGAAGAAAGCCAATGTGATACCTATATTTAAGAAAGGGGATAAAACAAATATGTCTAATTACAGACCAGTAAGTTTGACATCAGTGGTAGGGAAAATGATGGAATCTATTATAGCAAGGAATATTAGAGATCACTTGGATAAGCATAAGTTGATAAAAGAATCACAGCATGGCTTTAGTAAGGGTAAATCCTGTCTGACTAATTTGCTGTCTTTTTATAGTAAGGTGTATGAAGCAGCAGATAATGATGAAAACTATGATATTTTATACTTGGACTTTAGTAAGGCTTTTGATCGAGTGCCACACTTACGACTTCTGAGCAAAGTTAAAGCACACAGGATCGATGGCAGTATATTTAGGTGGATTCAGTCATGGCTTGGTGACAGACAGCAAAGAGTTAGTATAGATGGAGTTAAATCTGAGTGGGGGTGTGTTAGCAGTGGAGTTCCTCAAGGATCTGTTTTGGGTCCCTTGCTATTCTTAATTTATATTAATGATCTTGACATAGGTATAAGTAGTGACCTGAGTAAATTTGCTGATGATACTAAGCTAGGTAGGGCCATTAGGGCTGATTCTGATGCTGTTGTAATGCAGGAGGAATTGACCATTCTGTCCAATTGGGCCGAGAAATGGCAAATGAAGTTTAACATAGACAAATGTAGTGTACTTAGTATAGGTAGAAATAATCCATTGAATAGTTATAAATTAAATGGCAGAATTTTAGGGAGGACTGATTGTGAGAGAGACTTGGGTATTTTGGTAAGTTCAGACCTTCGTCCTAGAAAGCAATGTCTAAATGCTAAGAATAAAGCTAATAGGATATTGGGATTCATCAGGAGGAGTGTAAGCAATAAGAGTGCTGAAGTCATTCTAATAATGTATCTGGCGCTAGTTAGGCCTCATCTAGACTATGCAGTACAATTTTGGTCACCATATTATAGGAAGGATATTGATTTGCTTGAGTCTGTGCAGAGAAGGATGACAAAGATGATTGGTGGGCTAAGGAACTTACCTTATGGTGAAAGGCTCAGAAAACTAAATCTACATACATTGGAAAGGAGAAGAGTCAGAGGGGAATTGATTGAAGTCTTCAAATGGGTAAAAGGATATAATAAAGGGGATCTGGGTAAGGTTCTTATACTTAGTGAACATGACAGGACACGTAGCAATGGGTTTAAGCTTGATAAGTATAGGTTTAGGAAGGAGATTGGGAGGAATTGGTTTACAAATCGTGTGGTAGATGAATGGAATAGGCTCACTAGGCATGTGATAGAAGCCTCCTTTCTGGGTAGTTTTAAGAATAGATTAGATAAATATATGGATAAGGCTGCTAGATGGGACTGACTTTTTTTTATGTACATATGTATATATTTTTCTAAGGAGTGGGAAGACTATATTTTGTGGTTGCATGAATGGACATAATCCTCTGGATGCATTTTATGTATATTGTAGATTAGATCTGACGAACTCCTGTTAAGGGTGACAATGTTGATGACTTTTCTCTGGTAAGAAATCTTTTGTGTGTTGAATGGAACAGGAGCTGCCAAGTGTAGGCCATGAATGGTCTTTTGCAGTCTCCTTCTTTTCTTATGTTCTTATGTACCCACTTACATCGTTCATAGTTTCTTTTCATTGACGGATCAGAAAGCAAACAGTTAACAACGCAGAAGAAATACACTCAAGTAAACCGGTAAAGGAGGTAAAGAAAAGCGAAAACTTTCGAAACGGCTCTGGATCTCGACTTTACCCTCTCCTTTCGCGAAACACTAAAAAGCACATAATTTTCTCTGGCACTCAAGCAACAGTATGTGCGCCTACCGCCCACCCCCTCTCCGTTGTGGAACCGCACAAGCGAGTGTGAATGCCTCGTTCCAACTATGCACTTTTGTGAGAAAGGCATAATTGCGGGCACTGGTGAAAGCAGGTTTGATGATTAGCACACTGTGGAATGTAGTGCCATAGGCACCTGGGCAAAGGGTAGAACTGTAACCTCCGGGGTAAATCCCGGGGGCCCCAGCCAAGACAATAGAGGAAAGTTACACCCGTATCTATGTATGCCGGATGAAGTTCTGATACCCAAACCCGTGAAGGGCGACACGCTCGGTTAGTGCTGGTTGATTCCAGACTAACCAACAAAAGGTCCGCCATACAATTACACCTCGTAAGCCCCACCCCCTAGGTTCATCCCTCATCATCGTCATCATCCCATTAAGACAACTCAAAATTGCGAAGGCGGAACCACCCTGGAGTAGGGGAGGGGGGCACTAACTAATAAAGGACACAACTGTAAGCCCAACTCAAAGCTTAAATAGGAAGAAGGAAGCAGTAAGCAAACTTGAGAACCTAACAGAGAGGAATAAAGAGAAGAAGGTCCTGAGCTCCATGGCTACAACCATGGGTCTCTCTAACACAACAAGGATTCCTCTTCGGACGCTGCCAGGAGAGACCCGAAAGAGGAAAAGTGTTCGAATTAGTCTTTGGGACCTTAAACATCTCCCTGTTAAGAATGATAGATGTCGCAACTGGATATATCGCAATTTGATAGAAGGAAACAACGTCGAGGCGTTAACAAAAGAAGCCTCAATCGAAGCCCTAAAGACGATCAACCTCCAACTGATCATACCGGCACAAATCATGACCCACCGAAGCATAATATGTAGAAGACTAGACCCGTGGATCGGACACCACGGGAAGGAGGAAATCGCAACGGAAATAGTGAGAAATCACAGCTAGGCCAAAGTCCCTGAGGTGGTTAAATTAAAAAACCGAAGAGACAATAATGAATACAATCATGTGTTCAAAGTCATATTCGCCGAAACAGCTATGGTGAAGAAGGCGAAGGAAGTAGGTCTCCAGCTATTTAATGCATGGATAAGCAGCGACCATATTGAGCGAAAAGACTTTATCCCGGTCCAAATGTGCATGCGCTGCTTTAAAATGAAAAGCCACACCACCAGAGAATGTAAAGAGGAACAAGAAACATGTTCACGATGCGGAAAGTTCGGGCACAACTGGAAGACATGCAAGAGCCCCCGGAAAGAAGTGCAAACTGTGAGATGGAACACAGGGCCATGGGCATGATATGCCCATTAAAAAAAAAGAAATAATCAGACAAAAGACCAACGAGAATTGGCAAGGAAAAACACTACATACGTCCAGGTCGCGAAGGCAGCTATCAACGAATATCAAGCAAAGAAGGTCTACCTAAATATAAGCAGTAAAATGCCAGTCAGGATACTGACCTGTATAATGTCCGCGCACGCGCGGAACCTTATGAAACCAGGGACTTCCCTAAAACCACCAGCATCTGAAGACATCCTCCAAATGAAGTACGCCCCGATTGTACCCCTTAACACCCAAGAGAAAGGCGCCAAAAAGACAACGGAGGAAAAGACAAACGCGACACAACCAACGGAAAGACAGGACGCACGCATCGTAGCCCAGAAGAAAAGAGAACTTGAAAAACAAAAAAGGAACAAGAAGGAGACCACCACGGAGATCGAAACACATAAAAAAGGACGAAAATCAAAGAAGAATATAAAGTACAAAATAGATGAGAACGATATTAACCTTAAGATCTCCGCCAGCGAAGATACTCCGTTTCCAAGAAAAACGACATCAGAAAGTCTTATTGAAGGAATTAGATCCAGCAGATCTAAATGGGGGTTTGATGCCGAAGTGGACGAAAAGGCGAAGGAAGAAGCTGTATTTCTCGCCGACATTGAACTCAACAAGGAATACTGCGAATTCGGACCCCGCAGGACTTCAAAAGAATACAGTGTGGAAAGACAAGACAGGATAAGAAATAAACTCAAGTAGACAGGACAACCGACAAACACCAACATGGAAAGGACAAACAACAGACTAAGCATAATAACACTGAACGTTAACGGACGGGCAGGAAAAAAATATTGCTTACAATAATATCTCAAGGGAGAAAGACCCAGACATCATTCTTATCAGTGAACATGGACTCGACACAAGATCACAGAAAATGAAAATTCCAAACTACACAATATTTACAAAAAACTGCTCCCAGGGAAGGTTTGACGGTATGGCGATCGCAATAAAGAGAGACCTCAAGTTCAAACACCTACCTGAGCTTGAGGAATCCTTTTTTAGCGATAGCGATCCCGACTCTTGTCGGGGGGAACTTGTGGTAGTGGCATAAAAAGAAAATTCTTTTTCGGAGGAGACCTAAACGTTAACTTGGGAGCAGCAGGATACAAAAAGACTAACGAAAGAGGCAGGAATCTGCAACTCTTATTAGACCGAGACAGACTAGAGATAATCGCACCTGACTTCCCGACATTTGTAACTTCGCGCTCAGCGTCAAGGACTGACATAATCCTGACCAGCTGCAACTTCCAATTCTACCATCATAGCACTCCCGGACCGCCTGTTCTGAGCGATCACATCCCTATACTTACAACTCGGAGGAACTAACATAAGAGAAAAAAACACGAATCAAGGAGAACGAATCGTACATCGAGGAACCAAAAGAACTCGAGGAATGGTTCATGGAGCACTGGAGAGAAGTCATATCAATAACACCAGCGGACAACGAAGACTTCGACTTAAGAGTTTGAGGGTGAGATCATTTACGAGTTGAATGAAGTTATTGAGCGGAGCTACCCGTACCCAAACGTCTCCGAAGAAAGGGAGATGATGGGTCACGAAAGGGCAATAACTATGCAGGAACTCGCTGATGGCATCAAAACCTTCAAACAAAAGGCTCCAGGTTGGTCGGGAATAAGAAAAGCACATATAACCAACGCTCCACCGCAAATGCATCAGGGAATGTTGAACGTAATGAACGCAGCCATGAATACCGGCTACTTCTCCGATGCGTTTAAACGGTGCAAAGTTTATATTCATTGCGAAGGGGAACAGACCTCCCGACCAGCTCCTAAACTACAGGCCAATCTCCCTCCTGGAATTCATAGGCAAGATCTTCAAAAAGATCGTTGGCAACAGGCTACAGAGCCAGCTAGCTGAGAATGGAGCGCTTAACTACCAGCAGTACGGATTCTGTAGAAGAAGAGGAACCGACACCGCGCTCGCACTCCTCTCAGAAAAGCTAGCCAAATACAGGTCCGAGGGAAAGTACGTCGACGTAGTCCTTAGAGACTTACAAAAGGTCTTTGACAAGGTTTGAATGAGGGGACTGCAATTCAAGATCGTAACCCTTCTGCTAAACCCAGTCATTGAAAAGATCTTCTGTGATTATGTGATGGAAAGAAGAGCGCAGATACAGATCGAGGGCCACAAGGGACCGGAATTTTGCCTCGAAGCTGGTGTGCCACAATGTAGCTGCATCAGCCCTCTACCGTATAGCACCTTCACGATAGACCTTCCATCACCAAGCAAGGATGAGGCGATGTATCTGCAATACGCAGATGACATCACGCAGATTGTACCAAGCACTTACAACAACGACCTAGTGCAAGCTGCAGAGACGGCGGCGGAGATCGAAAACATAGACTCGTACTAGCGTAAATAGAAGATAAAGACTAACGTCCAAAAGTTCATCATTATCCCCATGAACCACACGATACACGACGACATTTGTGTTGGCGATCAAAGCCACCACTACTCTCTGGAGGGCACAGTACTCGGGCTCAAGCTTACCGTCCGGGGATATAAGCATCATGTTGTAAACTGGATCAACTTAGCGAAGCTGGAATTGGTGAAACTGTTCCGCTTCCACAAACTTAGCAGGATATCTTAAGGAAACTCTACCTTTGCTACGTTAGACCCAAGCTTATATACCCAGCGATAGTCACCCATACCTCAGGGATTAAGATGCTAAGATCAATGCAGAGGGTACAAAATAAAGCCTCCTTGATTATTAACCACACAAGAAGACGGGAACGCATAAAACAGAGAACACTACGCAGAAGAGCTGGACTAGAACCAATCAACACTATATTACAATCGCAGGCGAAGAAGACATGGGACAAAGTAGAAACTGAAATACTGCTGAGTCTGGACCTGGACTTAAACATTGACATAATAAGACTAAAACGGAAAATCTCACGACGGACTAACTACCCAAATGGCAGGCGAACTGCTACTGAAGAATTGACATAACGATTTAAATAGACTATCTTTTTTGGGTATTGTATAACCCTAAATTTCAATAGAAACATCGTAATTATGACAAATGCACCAAAAAACACTTAAAAATAACAACTTATGACTTAAATCCTTAAGATATATATATATATATATATATATATATATATATATATATATATATATATATATATATAATATAGTTAATATATGGATGTTAATCTGTCTTAAATTACTTATGTTGCCACTTTTCAAGAGGTACTTAAGAATGTAATTAATTCAGCTACAACAATAATATTAAGGCTTGAACGCCTTAAAAATGTATAATTGTTTAAAATATGTTTATATAATGTAAATAAAACGTATATATGGAATTAAAAGTAAACAGATTATGTATGTATGAATTTGTATGAGAGTATATATAGAAGTATATACGCACAAAATGTATATATATATATATATATATATATATATATATATATATATATATATATATATATATATATATATATATATATATATATATATATATATGCTAGTATAAAGATTTGAATAAATATATATGTTAAAAAAATAAAATAAAAAATAATAAATAAATTAATAAAAAAAGACAAGACAAATAATATAAATAAACGATACAATATATATATAAATAGTTTATCAAAAAGCAAGAATTATTAAAGCATAAAGATACCAAAGAGTGAGAAGAACAAAGAAAACAAAAATGCAAGAGATGCCAGGGCAAAATAACAGGGATGTGTTTTCACCAAACTATCTCTACCACTATCTATCTATTACTAAAACTTTTGAACATCAGCAAAATTCTTTTAATTCAACCTGATTCAGACTCCACCATAAGTCATCGGTAAAGGAGGAAAGAATACCTAAAGACGCTCCGAAGATGATCGAATAGACCATAAGCTCAGCAATTTAAGTTTGGTTTTTAACAAACGCATTTATTAAAAAGAGATATGAATATAGGAAAAGTTATCTACCATCTACAAGATGGATTAAAAATGAAAGTAAGAAAAATAGAAAGTTGCCAAAGAAATTGATCAAGGCGAAATATACCATGGTCTTCAACAAAATTTGCATCCAAGAAAGACTGCTACCCATCTACAATAATATATATATATATATATATATATATATATATATATATATATATATATATATATATATATATATATATATATATATATATATATATATATGCATTTGTGTATTTGCCGCGTGCTTAACTCAATTTCTCCTTTGTCCTTTGAATCCCCAATTAATTAGTTCTCTTTCTACTTCTCGTTCGACCATGCGAAGCGTGCTTTAAAAAGCTATTCGGAATATTTTTGTCTTCCGCGTAGCCGAGTTGTCTAAAGGGCGGTTTAATTGAGATCAAAGCGGTTGTTCGCTGCCTCAATGTGCATAGTTCGAATCCCACCCCAGCTCGGATTTTTTCGAAGTTAGAAATAAATATTTTCGAAGAAAAATTATTTCGTTTTCTCTTTCTGGCGGTAAAATTGGATATATATATATACAAGGGGCGGTCAATAAGTTTTGCAATTCGGATATAAGGAAACGAGATATGAGGAAAAGTGTTTTATTATTTTTCAATATAACTACCCTAGACTTCAATGCACTTGCGCCACTTGTCTCTGAGGCTTCGAATTCCCGACAACCAGAAATCTCCCGACTGCTGTTCAATCCACTCCTGGACGGCGAGTTGGACATCTTCATTGTCCCCAAACCGGCGTCCACGCAGTGCAGGCTTGAGCTGGCGGAATAAAAAGTAGTCACTAGGGGCCAGATCTAGACTGTACAGGGGGAGGGGGGGAGGGCTTCTTGAATCCACACTCGCGCAGGAAAGCTTGTGCAACTCTGGCCTTGTGGACTTTGACGACGTTGAAGTCGACCATGGGGCGTGAGGTTTCTAGGGACCCAACGGGCATAGACCTTGTTCATGGCCAAATTGTCGTGGAAGATGTTGATAACACTTCCATGTGATACTCCAAGTTCTCGCTTGATTTCTTCGACCTTTACCCGTCGATTTTCGAGGATCATCCTCTCCACACGGGCCACATTGTCTTCGTTGTTCACGTCTGACGGGCGTCCTGAATGGGGGTCATCTTCAACGGACTCACGACCATGGCGGAACTCCCTATTCCAGCGAGCAATGGTTGCATAGGAAGGGGCGGTGTCGGTGTACACTGCAACCATGCGTTCATGGATCTCTTTTGCATTCTTGCCTTCCTTGGTCAAAAATTTGATCACTGTGCGGTACTCAACCTTCTCCATTGTTGAAAAATTTGCGACTGACGATCTGCGATCAGCTACTGCTTCTTAAATAGACAACGCAGGAGCGTGCGGCTGCAGGTCCTGACTTGTCATAACTTGTCCTAACACCCCCACAAACAGCCATCCCCCTTCCTCTGTTTTGCCCTACCGATTCGCAAAACTTATTGACCGCCCCTCGTATATGAGAAACTCACAAATTAGCGCGTGAGTAGAGCAATAAATGCGAAAAATCCCACAGGAAAATGAAAGGCAGATTCCAAGTACTTTCGATCTTGTTCAGTTCTTTCCTTGATAAAGAAATGAACAAGTTCGAAAGTACTTGGAATCCGCATTTCATTTTCCTGTGGGATCTTTTGCATATATATATATATATATATATATATATATATATATATATATATATATATATATATAATTTAATAGCGGCTTAAATTTAGCCTAACAAACCCATTTGGGTGTTTTTAAATCTTAAATTTAAAGTTAAAGTTCGCTGGTTTCAGTCCTCCTATCAAGCTGCTGTGTTGTTGCTTATCAGGCGGACGTGAGCCAGGGCAAGCCCCAACTCCCCACCGTGATGCCCAGTCACGGTGGTAACCTCCCTTAGTAAATAGTGTCAGCTTAAAAAGAATCCGGACGGAGACTCGAACTGCCGACGCAGCGATTACCGGTTAAATTCCTGATGAATACTGAGGTGCTTCTCGTCGGCTAGATCTCAGGGCCTCTTAATCTCGCTGAGCTACTTATTAGACGTGGTCTGCGAGTCAGTCGTGAACCTTACATACATTCATCGACCACACATAGGTTGAGTGTAAAATATGACATACCTGATTAAGTGTAATTCACGGTGGGTGTGGTTCTTCTTTTCCTTCAAACAGTGGTTGAAAGCCAGGGTATGTAGGGGATCTTATGAGACCAAAACTTCAGAGGTGTCTTAAAAGTTGGCTATCTCCTTAGACCTGAAAGGAGAGAAAAAAGGCAGTGACGAGTGGTGAATTGGTATGGTGGGGCGGTGCGTATGAGGAAAAATATGTTGATTTATCATTCCCACCCACCATGGACAGACAGCCAACGGGCTCACTCGAGGGCGTCCAAAGCTCAGGAACAGCAAAATTAAGATTTGTGTCGGTGGTTGTCAGTTGACGAGTGGGGCCAAATTAGAATGTGTTTGTTTGTATGTGTGTGAAGAGAGAGAGAGAGAGAGAGAGAGAGAGAGAGAGAGAGAGAGAGAGAGAGAGAGAGAGAGAGAGAGAGAGACGGAGTGGGAGAGAGACGGAGTGGGAGAGAGCTATATCTCTCTCTTTCTCCCTCTCCCTCTCCCTTTCTCTGTCTCTCTCTCTCTTCCGTGATTTTTACCCATATATATATATATATATATATATATATATATATATATATATATGGACTTTCAATAAGGTCGCTTGATTTTAAATGTAAATAAAACAAGTTGCGTGTAAAATATGCACACAATTTATTTCAAATTTGAAAGTAGATTTTATGGCATTAAGTGTGGAATATGACGTCGTTCAAATGTCCGCCGCGGTTTCGCTTGTTGGAACGTATTCGGGAGGACCAATTTTCGATGACTTTGCTGCATAAATCTGGCTGAATTTACTTGATGGTGTTCGTTATGTTGACTTTGAGGACATCAACTGTTTGCTAATTATTCACATAGACCTGCGATTTAAGTTAGACCCAAAGAAAGTAGTTTAATGGCGTTAAATCGCATGATCTCTTTGGCCAGTTGACGTCGCCGCCTCGCGAGATGACCCTGCCCTGAAATCGCTGGTGCAAAATGTCTATCGTGGCGTGCGCAGTGTGGCACGTAGCGCCGTCCTGTTGGAACCACATGTCATCAGTATTCATATCAGGTATATAATCCAGTTGAGGCCACAAGAAGTTGCTTATCATCGATCTGTTTGTCTCATCGTTGACGGTTATGGCGATCCCATCTTCGTTCTCAAAAAAATACGGACCGATGATTCCGTTAGACGCAAATCCGCACCAAACAGTGACTTTGTTGCGATGAAATTGCTGCTGGTGTATCTCATGTGGATTTTTTTCGTCTCAAATCCGACAATTTTGCTTGTTCACAAATCCATTCAACCAAAAATGAGCCTCGTCGCTGAAGATGATTATTTTGGAGAAATTTGGGGCAACTTCCAACTGCTCTAAAGCCCAATCAGCAAACACACGGCGTTGTCTATGGTAGTTTACCTTAAGTTTCTGGGTAAGTTGGATTTTGTACGTGTGTAGACCCAAGCCTCTATGCATAATTCGCAAAACTGAAGTCGCAGAAAGGCCAAGTTCTTGTGAACGACCGGAAATTGACTGCCTCGGATTTTCCCGTACACTCTCATTTACGGCAGCGATGTTTTCAGCAGACCTTGCGTTTCGGCGACGTACGGATGTTGGCTGATTGTTGATCGACCCTTTTGCCTCGAATTTGGCCATCAAGCGTCGAACAACAAAATATCAAAAAACAAAATAGGGAGGTTCATAAATAAATATAAGTATCGAAATTTTGTGAATTTTTTAAAACCCAAAGAATTACAAATGGTGAAAAGCAGAGCTGGGCACGTTCTTCGATTTGGGGTAGTGCGTTAGCGTTCCTGCGTTCCTGGAATAGTGTTCCCTATTTTTTTTCGCTAGGAGCGTTCCTGCGTTAGTGCTCCCAAACTATTAAAGCGTCCCTCAAAAAAAATAGTACGTTCCTCAAAAACACTACTGTGCGCATCAAAAGAACTATTCCGCAACTCAAAAATAAAACAAATTACAAGGTAATAATATATCAGAGCTTCATACATTATAATATATGTATATTTCTGACTTTTTACCAGTTTCTCTGACTATATCACACAAAAATTCACTAAATCAAAAATATCACTTAAGTATTAGACTTATTTAGTATTTAAACTGTATTTTACTGCATTCCACTGTACTTTACTGTATTTTACTGTACTGCACTGTATTTGACAAGTAGACACATAGTTTTTAAACATTTTTATTATTCAATATTTTATATTACACTAATTAATTAAGTTTATTTTACTTTAAATCTAACACAACAATTCAATTTTCGTTATTGTACATAAAGATTAAAGACATTTAGACAAGTTACAACACTTTTTAAAGTTTTTAAAGAATTAAAATTACTGTTCCTCCTCCTCCCCTTCCTTCTCCTCCTCCTTATCCTGCTCCTGCACCTCCTTGTACCCAAGGAGGTGCATGTTGCCCCTGACAGACACCAGCTGTCCAAAGTTAATGTTGCTCAGGCTGGACCTCTTTGCCCACAAAATGTCTCCCGCTGCGCTCAACAGCCTCTCCACAGCAGCTGAACTGGGAAGAGGGACATTGTATTTTTTAAAGAGGTCCAGCCATGCGTCCTTGTGTGGGTGGGGAAGAGGTCGGGGCTGAGGGGGACGCCCAACATCGCTCTCTTCCACTTGTTCAGGGTCTTGGTGACCGTCTCTTCCACCTTCTCCAGGCGCCTCACCTCCGGCACGGCGGCAGTGAAGAGGAGCAGGTGGAACTGGTCCACCTCCTCCTGCCTCTCCTCAGCGCCCACCATCTCTGTCACCTCCTCCACGATGCGATGCTTGATGTCCACAGCCTCTCCGGGCTGAAGTGGTTCACCAGGGATATGGTGTAGTAGGGGTGCATGGCAGTGGCAATGAGGACGTCCTCCTTCTTCAGCCTCGCGGCAAACCTGCCATAGAACCCCTTCCCACTACCCTCTGTCCCCAGCAGCGCGGCCACCAGCAGCTGGGCATACTGCAGGCTCCTGAAAGAAAATAAAAAATAAAATATTTTGGAAAAATTATACTATTTACTATTGAGTAGGCACAGTAACCAATAGGGACTAGGTAGCTTTATAAAGTGTTACAAGTGTTGTACCTATCTTATAAAAAAAAAGTTTAAGAACTTTTAAAATTTTCTTGCCTGTCAGTCTTCAGGTTCTCCAGGTGCAAGCGCATCATGTGCAAGGTCGGCATGAAGGCGCTCATGTAGGCGTTGGTCTCGGACTGGACGTTGTCTAGGCACTCCGCCACGGGCTTCATGACCTTCGTGTACTCTGAGAGGACCTACAAAATATTTGCAAAAAAAGTTTAAAATTATTTCATTTACTTCAAATTTTAATGTCATATCAAAACTTGCACATCATTTTCATTTACTTAACTAAATTTACTTTAACTTTATTAACTAATATACTTTATAGATTAATACATTATACATTATAGAAGAGCCTAAAATATGAAAAATAAGTTAATAACTTCAATTTATTTTACTTACTTGTTTGTCCATCTCATCAACAGTTGACACCCCTCCCTTGCTGAGGATATCGTTGAGGGCCCTCATCTTGTCGTTTTTGTTGTTTCCATTGAAAACGTTTGAAAACGTTTTCAAAAAACAAAATCGTTTCGTAACGCTCGGAATGCTGGAACGCTTTAAAAGGCGGTGCGTACGTAGGCAAGAACGCAGGAACGCACTAAATGAACGCACTTGCCCAGCTCTGAGTGAAATATACTCTTATACTTATACATTATGTTTTTAACCTGATGTATGAGTGTGGCTTGGGTTAATGATTAATAGAGGTAGTGATTTTAGTTTATTCATTTATACTAATTTACGTCTGCGAACGATAGTGTATGTGAAAATGAGATGGAATGGTGAGCAGTTAGTGAATGTGTGAGCGGTATGAGTTGAGGTTTATCCTATCGTTGAAGCGTTTTAGGAGAGTGTTACAATCATGCGTTATCTTTCTCCCACGCACGGTGGGTCCGAGGCTTATGGTTTCCCTTTCTGTACCCTCAAACTTATAACGGAGATATGGTATTTTGTTGCCCTGTAACATAGACTTTGACTCGTCCCGTGCTTATTCCTTATGGCTTGAGATCAAATCATGGACACATTCACTCTTTTCTACATTTATGACACTTTTCTACCGTCCATCTCCGCTGCAACGTTGAATCGTTCCAGTGTCCTTGAGCCTATAAAGAACATGGGTCACACTACTTATTTTGGCTAATTACGATTTTGATATCATTTATGACTTCTGTTTAAACTAAAATACCTTTTTTTTTCTCGCAGCATTCGAGTCAAAATCGCAGTTTCCTCCTTGTCCCATGTGCAAATTTATGATGAAGGTGAATAAAGATTTTGAGGCCTGCATGAAAATCAAAGTTGGCAACATATTTTAGGGGGGGAGCTTTTAAAAATCTGATATAAAATAGTTTGTTCAAAAATAATTCAGAAAATTATTATATGGGTATTTCCAGCTTATTCTAAAAGATCGCAGAATCTTTGATGCCCTGACCATATCAAGTGGTCACGCAAGGATATGAATGAAAGATTTAATGACCAATTACCCTGAGCATCAGAGAATATATTTGAAATCCATTTTAAATAAAACGCACTCAAATGTTGTTTTAGCTTTAGAGTGAAATTATTGTACGGCGTTAATTTAATGATTTAAAAAAATCGTTTGCCTAATCTGCTCAATATAGTTCTAATACGGGATAAAACAAAAATATTTGCATTGCCTTCCCCCCCAACATATTTATGTAGTTGACTGATGATTTAAAAAGGTTTCCTGGGCAAAATCAAAGAACATAAATACATTGTACAACAATGAAAAAAACTGTAAATGAAAATAACCTTTTCTAGGGGTATTTTTTGCGTAAAACACGAATATAACATCCGTCTTTTTCTGTGACCCTCCAGTTTCTCATAAATTACCATCTTACTTACGTTAGATACACTGATGGTTCCGTAGGGATTGAATGCAAACAGGATTTGGCCGAGACTCACAACTCTAAAAGTTATAAACGGGTTTTGATATAGTTTTATTAGGTTGTTCTTAAGGGATTTGTCAACTTAACCTATGGAATTTATAAAAGTATGCTCAATATTCTTTTAGTTATATGGGTCCAAATCCGTTGTAACTCTTACGTAACGATTGATAATTTTATAACTTACTATAAGTGCTTCCTATTTTTACCTTTTTATTTAATATTTGTTTCCGTTACTATTTTTTTTTAGAAGAGACAGAGCTAAAATGCCTAAAGAATGCAAAAATCCCCCAGGCAGTTTTTGTTATATATGTGGATCAGTTACATTAAAACAATGCAAGAGACAGTTGACTAAACATGGGAAGAAACTTTATGAGCTGTACTTTGGATATAAAGTAGGTGACCAGGACAAACGCCTGGCCCCTCACATATGTTGTGTCAGGTGTACAAGTTCCCTCTCTGCCTGGGTGAAAGGCAAAGGGCCTGGCCTCATGTTTGGCGTACTAAAGGACTGGAGGGAGCCAAAGTACCATTCAAGGGATTGCTACTTTGCTTAACAGATATTAATGTGGGTATTAAATGTTTTTTCTTTCCTGGTCTTTAATATATTTTCAAGAGATGTATCAATTAAAAGGATTAAAATAGATACTATGTTGTACTTCAACTATTTTTAACTTCTAGTCTGATTTTATTTTATTTCACTGCAAGAGGCAAAAGGGGCAAGAAATCTATCATGTATCCAGATCTTCAGTCTGCTATTCGCCCAGTTCGAAATTCAAGTGCTATTCCTGTAACAGAGCCACCCTCTGAACTACCAAGCCATGACACGAGCAACTCAGACGATTCAGAATCTCAAGATACTCGTACATCATATGAGGCACAGCTTGAATCTTACAAGAAACCCCACCTCATCATTCAACGGGAACTTAACGATCTAATTCATGATCTAACACTTACTAAGCGTCAAAGTGAACTCTTACCCTAACCTTTTTAATGAACATGCTGGAATTACAGTATTTAGGAAGCGTTCTGCAGATCTACAGCAATTCTTCACTTTTAAAAACAACTTGACTTATTGTAATAATATCAAAGACATATTCAATGCCCTTGAGGTGACTTATGAACCAAAGGAATTGAGGGTATTCATAGATGCATCCCTGTACAGCATAAAAGCGGTTCTGTTGCACATTGAGAACACCATGCCTTCCGTTCCAGTTGCTCACTCCATCATTTTAAGAGAGAGATATTAGAATCTTGCTTTTATTCTAGGCCGCACAAGTTACAAGGAGCACGAGTGGCTAATTTGTGCGGACTTGAAAGTAGTATCTCTACTTAATAGGCTACAACTGGATACACCAAGTTTATGTGCTTCCTTTCCAAGTCGCACAGTAAGGCCAGATCAGAGAATTATGTACGCTCAGAATGGTCACCTCAGGAAACTCTGACGCCTGGATGCCATAATGCAATTCATGAGCAACTAGTTAAGAAAGAGAAAATCATTTTACCACCATTCCATATAAAACTAGGCCTAATGAAGCAATTACCAAAGCACTGAAACATAACAAGCCTGTTTCTAGTACCTCAAATCAATCTTCCCTAAAATAAGTGCTGCCAAGATTAAAGAAGGCATATTTGTAGTCCCTCAAATTCGTCAACTTATAACTCGTGAGGATTTCGAGGCGACAATGGATGAAACTGAGCTATCGGCCTGGCATGCACTCAAAGATATATGCAAAAGACTTTTGGAAAAGCAACAAGGGACCCAGCGAGAGCCTATAGTGGAGAACCAAATCAATTGCTACCAAAATCTCGGATGCAATATGTCACTGAAGATACAATGTAAAGATATAGGAGTTAAACAAAAACCGTTAAGAAATTGCAAGTGTACCTATATATCGAGGCCTCCCCCATGGCGAGGAGAAATAATGAATTAATAACAAAGGCCACCTGGGTTTTCCTGTGCCCCTCTAACCGGTCTCCGGCAACATGCAAGAACGGACAAAATTGTAAATTTAGGAGACAGATTCCTGACCTCGATGCAAAATTACGACCCGCCGAGGGGTTATTTATGAACACGAAAGTTAAAAATGCAAATTGGCGGCCTCGTATTACGCTATCCACAGAACCAAACGACACTAAAGTACAAGAGAATTGATAACACATTTCTGTCGGATCAATAGGGATCGATTTTTCCTAATTTCAAAATGCCGAGGTAAGAGAAACAACAGACACTAAAAAGGGAGACCTCCCTTAGGTCTCAACTTGCGAGTCCCCTACACCTCCCATTACTCCGCGGGGGTAATTGAGATATAAAACAGGTCGATAGGAGAAAACTACGCTTTTTCGTTTTCGTAAAGAGATAGAGAAGTCACCGGTAGAGAGTTTTACTGCAAGTTAAGAAAGACTTGCAGTTTCTTGGACAATATCAGATTGTTCCAAGTAGCCTCGTCACAGTTTCGAGCAACAAGGATCGTCAAAGGATCTAAACTACAAATATTTTCGACACAGCTCTAGTACTCAAAGGTCGTCAATTATTCTTACTCTATCTGAGTTTAACAATCCCCAAACTAGATAGAAAAACATCAAACATAGTCCACGCTCGTCTGAAGAAAACCATTTTAAGGTCACCAACGTCCGACGAACCCAAGGAATCATTGGCGTTTTTGTTTTGATTCTACTTCGCCTATTAGAATTTGTGCGTGACGTCACTCGCCTGCTCCTCATCCAACAACGCCATCTCTTGAGAAACTAAAAAATCATCCTCTCTACGCCTTCCAAGATCAAAATCGAGTGAAGGTATTTCGTTGAGATTCTCTGGTTGAAACCCCATTATATAATGTGAGTAAGCTATCCCATTTTTATGTCCCCGTGCGTTAAAGTAGTTTATTTTGTATATCTTAATTACGAAGTGGATTAAAGTAAATTGTTGTCCGTAAAATCCACCAAGAATCGATTATTTAGAGCCTGACATTAAAAACCATTTTTTTATCTGCATCTTGTAAGTGTATATAATAAATTTATTTGAGTGAATTAATGTTTAGTAAAAGTCTATTTTTTGGTAGAAGTTTTTTTTTTAATTATCATTGAACGAGTTGCGTTGGCAGTATTTGGTAAATTCAAGAAAGAAATCCCCTTTTATTCATCCATTAGAATAAGATTAAGTAAAGTACTCTTAGAGACCGATCCTGAAGCGATCACTGGAAGTACGAACGTACGCCTCAATTTTTTTATTAATTATAATAAAAAAAATAAATATATATATATAATCTCGGCTAACTCACGACATAAACTTTCTTCATTTTCATCTTTCCTTCTTCCAAGAGAATGCAGTGATGAACATGGAGAGAAGTTTCATCAAAATATAGCGTCAATGTAAAACAGGTATAAGAGAAAATGGAGCCCTGCTACGCTGGCTGACTTCTGCTGGAACCTGAAGCGCAACACACCTGAGAGGTCTTACAAACGAAGAAGTAAATACTAAATTGTAGGTTAATACATTATATAATGCTAACAAACATGTTTATTCATTATATATTCATGAATTAATTACACTGGACATATTTAATCTGACTTTGGGAGCAAAATACATTTATGGTATCGTGGAAATCGGTATCAATTGCATAATTATTAAATCGGCAATTTACAAGAAAATGTTACGTGATGGGAAATTTTTGTTATCGAATTAGAATTCAGCACACTCAACTTCCTAATAAAATGCACACGAGATCTATGTTCTCTTCTTGACACTGAAATTTGCTATACAGAGTTATTATCGCAGTAGAAATGATTGCCTAGTTTCATTGTCTTATTATAGGCTGATATCATGAAACTTGCAAAAGAAAATAAAGTTTAAATTGATAAAAGATCTAATCATAATATAATATAATATTTAATCATATAATCAAAATGTTTGTTATTAGTAGCAACAGGAAATTTAATGGAATAATAATTTCAAAACTGGATTTACAGGTTCTCCATAAGTCTCTGAAATTTTAAATTTTCCTTTAATTTACTTTTTTAAGAAATTACATAACTTGATACGAGTATAAGCATTTGCTTTTAATATTTTATATTATTTATGAATAAAGGATAAGTTAATTAATAGCTTCATATTATGTAGTGGTGTAATTTTGTACTTTGAAATAAATTACAATGCAGAAAACTTTAGTTCACTTGCACCCACTGTCAAATCAATCAAATCCCTTTCAGACTGCAACGTGTAGCCTCATTCTTATTATCAAACTTTAACACTTTATTTTCAAAAAGTCCATTTATTTTAAACCCTTTCTACAACTAACTACCAACTAACGATAGAATTAGAGACTAACCTCGTCTCAAAGCATCGCTGGGAAGGCATTTAACTTCTTCAAAACTATCAATCGGTGTTTTTTGCCTACCCTTAAATTTTTTATTAACCATTAAAGACTAGCCTCCTAACATCGGGTGAGGTCGATACTAACAAATTAGAAAAGTTAAACTTTTTGCTCCGATTGATTTTGGATAATTATAAGAGTTCTTGTACTGTCATATGACATTAATTTAATTTTTCAGTGTTTTATCTAAGCTCAAAAAATAAAGTCAATTAAAACTATATAAAATTTCCTCGGAGAAGCGACCCGATCATTTCACTAAAGAAGCTTATCTTAGAACCAGAAAAAGATGCACAAGTGTCTTCGAATCCGACAAGCAATGCCACCACAACTACTAGGCGTCTTAAAACCATTGTCCTCTCTTACCAAGACATAAAAAAGCTCGTAAAGGCATAGATTTTAAAGTAATATTTAGCTTTTTCAGATCTATAAAAAGGAACCTATCTTGAATTCACCCTAGGCTTCACAAGACTAAGAACTACAGACATCAGTTTCATGTAAAACTCAGAGTAAAAGTTTTATCGGCCAAACAAGAAGAAATTGGAATGAAGACTCAAAGAGCTTAAATAAAATGTTGGAAAGACAATACCGCTAACGTGCTTTTTATTTTATAAGCAACCACTTAATTGAGTGTATTCAAACTAAATAAGTACACAAATAAAAACGAATTAAAACAAGCTGTAATGAAATTCTCACTCTAAAAATCAACATGCTCCAAGGCTTGTACCTCTTTGATCGCTTAATAGGTACATAATGAACAGCTAATCAGGTATTCCAGGCCCTCTTATCCATAAACGGGTTATGTAAGACCGGTGATAGTGTAAGGTCTTCGAGGTACAAAGGAAAGATGATGGTTGAGTAAAGCAATGGAATAGCTTAGTAAAAACTAAAATAACACTCTTTGGAAAGGTTTCTTACCCAAGTGCCATAATTATTTATCCAATGTTATAAGGACATGTGTCTCGCAGGACAAAAATTCAGGTGGGGGTTACAAATATATGTCAATTTTGAAAGGTTCTGATAATCAAAAATTATAATGATCAACTACAGCATTTTTAAATGAAACCCAAGTTCAAAGAAATTGGAAACGCTTTTTTAAGTTAAATAATTTTCCAGTAAGAATGCTAAATAGTATATGAGTGTTAATACTGGTTAGGTTTAAAGTTCCTCACTAAGAAAGAAATGCTCGCGCCAAAGATATTACAGATTAATGAATTGTGGTAGTTGCCAATTAACACTAATCACAAGATCATGAGATCGCTGAAGACAAACTTAGTTAATTGCTTTCAAGTCTTGAATAAACGGCAGAAACTAATGATGGAGGCGCAGGTCAGGAACGCGGAGAAAATTTGCCTTGCAAAGAAGAATGGAAGACGAGTCTTCAACAAAGGTAAGTTATTTGGAGAATAATTATAAGGACATTGTCCTGGTTTACGGCCGAGTACGGATGTACGTTTGATACGTACATAAGATCATGAAATCGCTGAAAACAAACTAAGTTAATTGCTTGCAAGTCTTGAATAAACGGCAGAAACTAATGATGGAGGTGCAGGTCAGGAACGCGGAGAAAATTTGCCGTGCAAAGAAGAATGGAAGACGAGTCTTCAACAAAGGTAAGTTATTTGGAGAATAATTATAAGGACTGTCGTGGTTTACGGCCGAGTACGGATGTACGTTTGATACGTACATGAGTAAATCCGTTCCACTTTTCTCTAAGAGTGCTTTAATTTAATTCTTTAACTAGGGAGGCTTCGTATTATGATATATTTATTGCCAATGCTGCGTTCGAGGATCTAATTAAACAACTCCGACAAAATATACTTTTAATCACATAAAAGAACAAAATATAAAATTATTAAATACACTAATTCTATAATAAGAGAGTCTAATAAAAATTAACACTGCAAATGAGTATACGAGATGGTTGACGCAAAAATCACTACTAATACACGAGTTTTAAGCTCAATTAATGCGAGTTCTTAAGTCATTTGAACTAGTTTGTTTAAGATTACCAGATTGTAAAGGTATTTGTTACGAATACACTTTTGCACGGAATGGGAAATAACAAAAATTAATATTTTTTTTGTATTCGTTTTACCTTTAACTCGGGGAGTGTCGACAGTTGGGTGACCTTGCAAGTGAGCCTCCTCGCTGAGTTGGTTTGGGCGAGTTTGACTTGCTACGTCTTCGATGAGGTAAGGCGAGCGTGGTGAGGTGATTCAGGAAAACAGTTGATGCTTCTCCGGGGTGAAGGGATGGGGGTGGAGGGGGGTGACGATGCTTCTCTCGACTTGAAGATGTAAGTGAGGGGATCTTGGATGAATGGAAGTTATCCCGATTCCTAGGTTACTAATTCTGGCTTCTCGACGATGAGACTTAACCAAGATGTGAATCTCTTCTCGAATGGGAATTCACTTTGGTCTTCCTTAATGGTGAGGGGTATCTCTGCTTTTTCACCAAACTGAGATACGTGATTTTCTCTGGTCGAGAATGGTAGGAGAGTTGGTCTCGATACACTGGTCTGCTCTTCTAAGCGGCCAAAGGAACAGCCTCGGGAGGGTAAGTTCCGCTTGGTTCCAACTATCTTCTTGATTTCCTCTTTGGCTCAGGGACTCGTCTTATTCTCTACATGGCTACACGGCTTCTCCTCCAAATCTCTCAAGATCGAAATATATACGTTTATTATTTCCCGGGGGGGGGGGACGAGGGAGTTTAGGAAGGCAAACCCTCACTAGCCCACAGTTAAGCCCCTCTCCTTGGGCATCAATTTTTAACGCTGTGGCACTTCGCCCCTTGATGTTTACACACGGGGAAAGTGAGATTTCGTCTATTTGGCTAAAAATGGACATAAAAAATCGATGGGGGGGGGGGGAATAGTGAGCCTGTACCTAGATTTTCTGCCAACGAATCCTTAGGCAGCAAGATTTTCATTCGAAAGGCTCTCACACCCTCATATGTTTATATTAACGGACTACACCACCAGTTTCGTAAATTATGAAATCTGCTGACCGAAATCCTTCTTTGCGAGCGACTTTGAAGGGTCTTGGGGTAGCGGGAAAACGGGGGTGGGGGGAGTCTTCTTGGCCCATGCGGAGCGTAACGGTTGCGGCTGTATAAACAAACTAAAAGTCTGATTGTCCTCGTTATATTCATTCCTCCACAGACATGAATTATTTTAAGAATGAATCATGGCAAGGGGATATTTTTTTTTATTAATCTTAGCGATACATTCTGAATGATGCCAAACAGGGTATATGCACCTAAAAATAAATAAAAAATATAAACTAATTGAATTATAAGTGCAACAATTCAAAACATTCCACAACAAAAACGAATTCATTCTCAGGTGACCCAGAAGAGGCACAACTTCTTATGGGGCACAAGCGAGGTCCATTTTCCAATGAGGCACAAGCGAACACTCAACAATAAAAAAATAAGTAAATAGTATGGAGGTGGCCGAGTCCTCCCAAAATTCTATGACATGAGAACCTGACATACAAGACCTAGCCGCGAGTACGAGGGTCAGGTGGTAGCGACCTCGTTCGTTACAATACTGGGACAGGTACTGCTTATGATGCTGAACTAGTCCACGGCATTCAATCACAACAGAAGCAAACCCGCTCGTCCCGGTTCCGGGACAAGTAACGTGCATGAAGATACCCCCAGGGGGCTAAATTCAAAAAGAATGTGCCGGACATTCTGGAGAACTAACCACTGGTCGATGTGAGGTGCAAAGAAGGGCCAATTTCAAATGGCGCTGTATCCTCTGAGCGTGACAGATTTGGAAGCGACAGAAAACGACATTATACCGCCGAGGCATTGGGGAGGAAGGTGGCGAGGAAAACTCTCAGCAAAAGACGCGGCGCAATAACGCAACATTAAGTTCCCGTCGGCCATGGCCAATCTTTTTGTCATGCAGCCCGAAAGTCTCACATATGTAAATCTCCCCACAAAGTCAGAGTGGGAAAAAGCGAAACGCTGGCCCGGTCGCCAAGTTCTTGCGGACTGTTTTGCTCATTCATATCCCGCAATGCATATGTGTCCAGGAATCCGAAAGAAGCCGATCTCGAGGTCTTCCAGGATCGTGGCAGCTATGGCCAAACTGATATCACAAAACAAAGTAGTCAGGGCGCTATGTAAAATGTTATATTTTACAATCCGATCTCACAACCTGACTCAACTCGTAATTTCCGTACCAAGTGGTGCATTGCAACTAGTTTGGAAGTGAAGACATAGGCAGCACACGATAGAGCCCAACCAGCTTCAAACAAAGGGAAGACGGCGTGAAAGCCAACCGACTCTTGAGCTACATTGAACACTGGAAGGAGTTATCTTGCCTTAAAGCCATCAAAAGGCTTGGGGTATGATTGACGGCTCACGGCGGCATATGCACCGTGAATATGACCTACTGATGGAATAATAGCCAATGGGGACTGAATTAGATGAATCTCCCTAGTATCAATAGGCAGTCTATAGGGAATGTGCCGGGTTTACCAGCCGCCAAACTGAGAAAAGTATGGTGGATTGAGTCAACCTTCCATAATTCACGCTCCATTGCTAATGTGTAAAACTTTATTCCGTAGTCTAGTTTAAAACTAACAAAAGAACGATAAAACAGCAGAGTGGTAACCCTATCAGCACCCCAAGTGCTAAACGTTACGGAACGCAGAATGTTCATGGCGTGGATACAAGAGATGCTAAGGCTGTGAATATGGAACTCACAGGTGACTCTTCAGTCGAAAAAAAAGATCTAAGGAAACGATGTTACTCTACTATGTACATTTAGGCGAGCCCATTTAAGACCAAGTCCGGGTATTGGCAGATTTATACCACCGTAGTAATATCCAAAGAAAATCAAAACTATGCCCATCTTCTGGCAGCACTAAGGTGATAGCGTTGATGCTGAAGACAAATAGAATGACATCGAGGACACTTTCCTTCGGGACGCTCTTCTCCTGCCTTATTAAAACCAAGAGAACACTTCCCCCTTCCCACCCATACGCGGAATTGACGATCTCGCAATAACTCAAATACCATGAGTGAGGGGCATCCTCTCAACCCCATGGTTTGGAGGGTACCCATGTTACTCCAACGCCATGCGCTATCGTAGACCTTCTCCAGATAAAAAAACCCTGGCGATTTCTGTCTACGAAGTAATTCCAAACAGATACATTTACCATCTGAAGCCATGGATCCGACGTAAAATGGAACTTACGAAGGTTGCACTCTGCTGGGAAAAGGTAGTCTCCGTAGTACAAGATATAAGATAATCTAACTTTAAACAATTTATCCATTAACTTGCACTCGGAGGAGGTAGGGTAAATTGGACGAAAAACAGCCTGTGTAGAGTGATTGTAAATAACAAGAACATTGGCCTTTTGGTAGGACTCTGGGGGGATGCCCTCACTCCACATCCTGCTTAACAAAGACGGCAGAAAGTCATGCCTTACTAACCCATGCCTCAAAGCTTGGCGTGCGGAATATCGTTCCGATCAGGGAGGGTATTCGCGTATGAAACGAGAGTGGAACGCAGCTTACTTAGTGTAAACGAGTCGTTTGAAGGGTTTCTCACCTCTGCAAGTAAAGTCCATTCGGTGGCTTTCCTAAGCCCACCACGTGCTAAATATGTATGCTGGGTAAAGAATTCGTAGAAAACTGCCGTAAATAACCTATCCCAAACGTGGGGTCCAAGATTGCTGCCCCTTTCCTCTGGATAGCGAGAGGAAGGTGTGAATGCAAGAACTTGCCCTGAATCCTTTTAACACGCTTCCAGACCTCAGAAACAGGCGTCTTTCAGTTAAGTGAATACACGAATGCACACCTAGAAGGAGGGCAGGCCAGTTTCGAAGCATTTCGGAACCAAGCCCTCACTCAGCGAAATTCATCTATTATGGTGAAATTGTTCGGGCGGCGGTTATAACGCATATTGATTCTGTCTGAGGGTCGCCTCATACGCGGTTGACCACGAAGCAAGTGGATAGCTTCAAAATAGCTAGACTTCCTAGGCCTAGGAATAGTACTATCAATGTCATCAACCTCCACCCCCCCCAAATATACGGTGCATCCAGATAACACATAGCGAGATCTAGCCAATAAAATGAGTTCGGTTTTAGACAATGATGCGTAAATATATCCACATTTATGACACCGATCTCCAGCTCCTGGCCAGCAAAGACCTAAGCGTGGAATTTATTGTGTGATCCACCCAGAGGGAGTGTCCTACTGTTTAAATCCACTATAAGGAGAAAAGGGGTTTGCAACCGTGCCACGTCACGGCGGAATTCCACCAACTCAAAGTCGACTGACGGTAGAATGTACACTGAAAGGATAATATACCTTTTATCAAGGTGTAGCAGCACGACCTCTGCCTAAAAATGAAGCATTTATACCAAAATAGAAAACGGATACATCACGTTGGGTGTAAATGGTGTATCCTCCTGCCTGGCCCCCATCCCCTGGTGGTGTGACTGAAAAACTTTTATAATCCAGAGGATGTGCATGAGGCACTTGCCCAACTTAGTCTACTGAAGAAAAATCCCTAACGGGTAACATGAAGAGACGAACCTCCTCATATCTTGCCAGTTAGTCAGTAGTGCATTGAAATTTCATTCAAGGAAAATGCCATCCAAGCCAAGCTGGAATGATAAGTAAGAGGAGCCATTGCCTTTGGGTGATTACTAGGGGAGGTTTGGCTTGGCGTACGAGCCTTCTTCGCCTCCAGTCTCGAAAATTTGATGGAGGTCTTTCATTCTTTGGAGGTCGCCAACTTTCCAAGGCGTCCCATCCACTTTGGACATGAGCAAGTGAGCTGAAGCTCCCTTGCTTCTGCCTTCCTATCAAGAATCAGTCTTATGAGGTTTTGGGAATGGTCTCATGACCACATTCCTGTGGTTTGACTACTTTAAGGCTAACGACTCAGTGGAGGCACGCGACCACTTTGTTTTTTTTTCTCGAGTGGCGCTCGGGAGATATAAAACACGCAGAAGGGTTTCAAATGGTTGCTGTAACAACCGCTGTGGTAGGCCTGCATGGAAAGGACCAGAGGTGACTTTTCTCACCTAAAAGGTGTAGGAAGTTCTCTTGTTGGACAGGGCGCGACGGGGCCAATTCATAGACTTCTCTGAACAGCCCAAGCTAAATTCTCCAAAAGATTCGAGTCATATTAAGTCGAGGGATGTTGTGGCTTGTGATAATTCACACACATGGTATTGCACAATACTGATTTATCATGTAAGGCCTTATAACAGCTTACACAGATTTTGGATTGACCCGAATTGGCTGGTCTGAATGTACGATTTGGGTGGCCGCAGCGTTAATAGTGGTAGTTCCTCTACGGAAATGGCACGTATGCTTTAACGCAGTCGCGACACCAGCCATTACGCACCGAGTCAAGAGACTGTCACGATTGACGTGACGAAGACTGTAGAGGTGAGTTTCGTGGCTCCTTCCTGTGTTTTCATCACAGGTTCGAGCTTGATCTCTCCCTGCTGCCTTAGTCCCAGCTTCCTAACATTTATAGATAACTTACACACAGCGGCGTAAGACTCGAACTACTTCGCTTGCTCCAATTAAGATAGACCCAAGCCAAGAATAAAGCCTACTTATCGCCGCTTTCCTTCCGATTTTCTTCCTTTAACCCTACGATAACCAAGGTACCTTTGGAACCCAGCCTAGAAGTGGATTCTCCGTGAGAAACTTTTGGAGTCAGAGTAAACTCGACTGGAAGACCAAAATTAGGCCTACTACCTACGCCCTTCAAACTGGTGACCCCCTTTTATCCTCAAACCGGTGACCGCTATCAGCCTCAAACTCCAAGACCCCATTATAAACCTCGTTATCTGCCCCCCATAGATCCTCTGAGAACTTACTACAAATCCTTTGCAGACGCTTCTTTACCTCACCAAGAAGGGTTCTGCCATTGAGTGAATTCACGTATGCCCACCATGGAGAGCTGCGAGATGCTTCGCAATGAAACAGAATCTGGCCCTCGTCCAGCTAAATTAGCGCAGAGACAAATCGCACGTACACCACTATAGAGTTTATAGTAATATCGCTTCTCTCAGATGGCTGTTAAATAACTCTCCTACCATCAAATGAGCAGACTGAGTGCAAAACTGCTAGACATCGAGGAATAGAAAGCAAGCCGTCGGTGATAATGGTGCGGGAGAAAAACTCAACGGCTTCATCTACAAACCTATTCTCTTGGTTGAGGTTGAGATGGAAAAGTTAGTCATCTCATCAAATAAGGAGCATGAACGTGACTACCTCTTGTGAAAAGTCCGCTTTGAACCACAGGAGATCCCACATACAGGACACCAATCTCCAACTATTCAACCATCTCCTCTAAGACACGCTGCCCCTGGGATTAACTAGGTTGTCCTATAGATTGGCTGTCTACCATTCATGTGCCCAAGGAGGAGAAATCCACTCGGTAACTAGTGTACACCACATTACGGAACTCCATCGTATTGAAGCAAGCTGGCTGCGTAAGAGACAAATACAAAACAATAGCCTCCTACCCTGGCAAAGCTGTATTGTTATCGACTTATAGGCGTTATTGAGAGATAAAAGAAAAACTGAGTAGAAATAACCGGGCCGAAATTTTCTTCTCACCAGTCCAGCCCCATCACTTGATTGGAGGGTCGCTAAACACTTTTATTCCGGGAGCGTGAGTTTTAGGGAAACACCAAACATGGTCTACTGAATGCATATAACTAAAGGGAAACGGTAAGGGACGAGCCTTTGCAGCTGTTCTCAATTAGCCAAGAGACCTCGGAAATTTTATTGAAGAGACAATGCCCACCAAATCTACTTGGAAGAATATGTTGGCGCTCTCTAGAGTAGAAAATATTACAAGGGTGACCGTAGACAAATCAGAGGCTAAACAAGAGGGCTCTCGGCACCAGAACGTGTTGTTGGACTGGCACCTTCAAGCATCTCCTTTCTATTGCCTCAAATCTTTTGGCTGACGGTGCCCTCCTTCGCCAATTGGATGGGACCGACCTTTATTTTTGCTCCGTCCAACTTCGGGCAATGGTGAATGAGCTGAGCTCCCTCGTTGCTACTTCCCTTCTTGGGATTTTTCTCTTCCGATTAAAACGACTCAGTGTAGCAACATTGCTGCTTCATTATTTGGCGAAGCATTCACGCTGAAACAGAACTTCAGCCATTTTGGCTACCACCCTGGCCGGGATGGCGCCAGGGGAAGACAGAACTGGAATAAGATTTCCTTTTTTTGTGGATAAGGGCACCACCCTCGTATGCCTGAAACGCCAAGAGTGGAGGATGCTTTGCTCACTTGATAGGCATAGCAGGTGTCCGATCGGACAGACCACAACAGAATTACATCTTAGCTTGTTCATACGACATGTGGTCCAGATCCTCAACGGACAAGCCCCATTTATTTTAGCATATCCGACTCAAAATGCAGAAAGAAAAGATGCGATACGCTATAATTCGCGCACTTGGTTGTGCAAGAAACATATTTATCAATAAAGACTTGAAATAGGTTAAACCAATTTGTAGTCCATGATTCTATGCATATAGACAAGTTTAGTTCAATTAGCAAATAGGTGGCAGTCATGGCAGTTCCTTGGAAAAGGCACGGAGGAATTCACACCGTAGCGATAGCAGCCAGTACGCATAGACTCAGGAAGCCTACAGGTTTATATTTACTACGTATGGGTATAGGTTATGCAAATTTGGGTGAATGAAACGAGTTATCAGTAGATAAGAAATTTACTAGAAAAATTGAAGTGTCCAAACCGATCCGAATGAGAGCAGAAACAAATTTCTATTGGAATATAATGATTTAATTATCAGTGGAACACATTTGTATAGGATATGATTAATTATCATTTAGTGTGGAAACCTTTATTCTCGATGGTGCTTCCCTATTTAGGAATAGGAAACTGCTTCAAGAGCTCTATGTAGCTCTCCAACCAGTCGCACTCTGGTTCTACCCAGGTCGCCACCATGGAGGGTATCATCTTTGAATATTTGTCGCCACGCCTCTGTTCCAAAAGATTGCACAGCGCGGGGAATATTGAGTTCGACTTTTTGGGAGAATATTAATGGCTTCGGTTGAAACACTATCTTGCTGCCCGGCTTCGCGATCAGCTCGCAGACAGAGAGATGGGTGTAACAGATTTCTTAGGCATATTACCTAGGCGACAGCTTGCAAGAGAAAAGCCTAACATAAACGAGATTGAAGTGGTTATTTGCTATGCAAACAATGCCGTTTTCTCAGAAACGTAAGCGTTCGGGTCATTTTAGACCAGTGGTCCCCAACTTGCGGCCCGCCAGGTCTCACGGCCAAAATCAAATTTGTTATATCAGATTTGTTCTAATTATAGTGAATGAACTAATATAGAGTTTTGGAAAAGTATAGAAACAAAGTCATGTTGAATGGCAGCGGGACCATGAAACTCCGCCCACGAAGGTGTACCATTTTTGCACTCCGCGTCGTGATGCGAAAACATTTGTTCTATTGAAGCCCATTCTAAGTAGGTCAGTTTCGACAGCATATATTGACAACTTAAAACCGTGAAACGATTTTATTTTTATTGTGAAGTGACCTTTAATAGTCTAATTTTGCTATCTAATAGGTGTTTTGCCCAGGAAAAATCGTAAAAATGTGATATTTTACATAAAACAGAGAGTAGTTATTTGGCCGCCATTTCACTGTTTGTGATATGTTCGATGTAAAATATTTCTACAGTGCCGGAAAATAAATTAAGCTGTTCATTACTAAGAAAGTTAAACATGAATTCCAAATGCCATGTATGAAATATCTAATAGTTTCGCCATCTATAGCCCGAGCCAAACCTAAGAGGAAGTCAAAAAGGGTTCAGAAGGACTACCTGAATTCTACGACAATAATATACATACCTAGTCATAATTTAACTAAGAAAGAAAATTATAAAATTCAAACTGTTCCAAAAATTGGCTCCCTAAAATATAGTGTTAGGGATTATTCCCATCATGTAAATTTTAAAAACGGATTAAAAACTAAAACTAAATACATATATTAGTCTCAAAACTTTTGGCTATGACTGTAGATAGGCTCCTTACACAAGCCACTCTGACTACCCCTTGGTCGGCTATCTCTTCAGTAATGTCCACACATAAGTAGTCTAGCCGTTCTTTGGCATATACAATCTATTATACGAAATTCCAGGTAAATCGTATTTATTTTTTCTGAACTCTTAAAAGAAACTTTGATAAAAACTCCAAATATACGAAAAACCAGCACTGCGGGTGGTAACTTGAATAAGAGCTTCCAATATACCTAGTTGACTAAAAAACTAAAATTTAACCTGTTCAAAAAATTGCATTCCTAAGATATAGTGCTATAGAGGATAAACAGACGGATTTCATTCTTACCGGAACCTGGAGATACTTCAGTCTTCGCATTCCTGCTCAACTGGGTCAGTCTTCCTATTCCTACTCAATCCAGTTACTGTTCAAAAACTGGAGATATTGTTTCATTTAAACACCAAAAAGCACCAATTGGATTTCAAAGCGAAGATGAATGCGCTAAGAGCCTAAATCGATGCTTTGAACGACAGATGAAAACAACCTAAAGTGATACAATTTTCCTCTGATATTATCACAATGGTAAATAAAATAAAGTGGAGCCGTTTACAAATATTTTCTCTGAATAGTTTTCTGTGTAAAATCAGTTCACAAGTTTTTTTATTTAATGTCTAGTTCAGAGCTTTAATCCAAAATATGTCGATGGAGAACAAAAAAATCTACACTAAGAAAGTATTCAATTTTGAACACATTTTCAAATGTTGAAATTCAATAATTACACTCATAGAATGTATGACGCCCGATTAAAAGAATTGTGTACTCGATAAGGGTTATCGAATCTAAGATGTTGTTAAGAGATTGATTAAGGAAGCAGAAACTTGACTTATAGTGTTGAGAAGTGAAAGTACACAAAATGAAACAATTTCAAACTAACACGTTTTATACGGGACAGAAGGAGGAGCTACAATGAAAATAAGTACCCTAGAAGACCTTACGGTCCATTCAAGGAGAGTACCTTTGGACTAGCTGTCGAGCGGGCACATCCCCGCTCAATTGCCTTACGTCCTCCCTAAACGGCCACTTTTCAAGACTTTGTCTAGTCTTGACTTGAACTGGTCAACATAATTGGTGTTGACAACCTCCACCGGAAGTGCGTTCCAGCTACTGCAGATACTGTACGTGAAAAGATTCTCACACAGATCGCGGTTGTAACGCTTCAGCTCAAGTTTAAAGCCGTGATTTCTTGTTCTGCTGTCATTAAGGCTAAAAATATCCCTGTAGTCAACATTGTCAAACCCTCGAAGTATTTTGAAAACTTCGATGAACGGACCACGCAGTATACAGGTTTCCAACGAGAACAGATCTAATTCTCTTAATCTATCTTCATAACTTTTATGTCTGATAGAGGGAATCAGTTTGGTTGCCCTGGCTTGCACACGTTCCAATCTCGCGATGTCCTTTCGAAATGAAGTACTCCAAAATTTTACGGCATACTCCAGGTGCGGTCGGACAAGTGAATTGTACAGACAGAGTACTATTTTCTTGTTCCGATATCCAAACTGTCGCTTTATACAACCTAGCATCCTTTGGGCTTTCTTCTCCGCCTCAATACACTGCCTCGAGAACTTGAGATCACTAGTTATAATTACACCCAAGTCCTTCTCAGTGTCACTCGATTCAAGAGCAGTGCCCTTAAGGATATACTGAGATTTGGATTTCGGTGGCCGATATGCATCACTTTGCATTTGTTCACGTTAAAAGGCATTTGCCACGTGTCCGACCACTCCCCAATCTTCCAAAGATCTTCCTGCAGCCGGGCAGTATTTTCTTCCTTTGCAACGTTCATACCAAGTTTGGTATTGTCGGCAAATTTTGAAATCTTCGCAACTACGTCACCATCTATATAATTAACATGGATGATGAACAGTAGTAGTCCCAGGACAGAACCTTGTGGAACACCGCTAGTTACGGGAGCCCACTTAGAAGCTTGTCCATTCAACACTACCCGTTGCCGTCTGCCTCTTAGCTAGTTCTTTATCCAACCCACTACATTTCCGTCTGTGCTCAGCGCACGCACTTTACGGAGAAGGCTGCGGTGTGGTACTTTGTCAAAGGCTTTTTGAAAGTCTAGGTAGACAACATCCACCGTTTTATCCCGATCATGTTCACTGAAAAACGAAGTGGAAGAATTCTACACTGTTCGTTAGGCATGACCGGTGCCTTCGGAAGCCGTACTGGGAACTCTTCAATAGCACGTTTGACTCCAAATATGACGTTATATTGTCTGCCATGATACTTTCCATGAGTTTACCGACTATCGAGGTTAAACTGATAAGTCGGTATTTGGACGGCTGGCTGTGGTCTCTTTTCTTGAAGATCTGAGTCACCTCCATCTCATGCCAGTCTCCAGGAACGCGTCCAGTCTGGATCGAAGTGTTGAGGATTGTGGTCAGATGTGGTGTCACCTCATTACGCACTTCTTTCAACACTTTAGGGAGAAACCCGTCCGGACCAGGGGACTTCTTCGTCTTTAGGTCGGAGATATTTTCCTCTACTTTGGCTAGGATGAAGTCCATTTCCTCCAGCTTCTCACCCACGTGAGACTCAATGGGCTGGGGGATGGAACCACACTTTTTAGTACACACTAAAGAGAAGTAGTTGTTTAAGAGGTTTGCATTTTCTGCATCCGAGTGCTTTAATGCACCCTACTCATTTACCAAAGGGTCAATCGTGCGGCGGATTGGTTTACGGCTGTTTACATAACCGAAGAACTCCTTGGGATTCTGTTTACACAGTCTCGTCACTAGGAGCTCCTCGGCACGTTTCGCCGCCCTTATAGTGGTCTTCACTCTCCTTACTCGCCTACGGTACTCGTCAAAGTCACCAGAAATCTTTGACTGGCGGTACACAGATCTCTTCTCCCTCAGTAGTTGACCAATTTCTCGATTGAATCACCTTGGTTGAACGAAAGACCGACGTAGACTTTTTATAGTGATAAATTGTGATTGAAGATTTATGAACTTACTTTTGAGACTGTTCCACAAGTCTTCAACATTATCGCACCCTTCCCATCTCACATCAGCCAGTCCTGCACGGAGATCTACGAAATCTGCCCTTCTCAAATCAATTTGACTCGATTCTCGCGTAGCGGACTGTACCTTGGGGACTTTAACTACAAATCTAACTAGTCGGTGGTCACTATCACCGACCTCTTCGCCTACAAAGAGCTCCTCAACGATGTCTTCCTCTGATGTGAAAACCAAGTCAAGAATATTGTTTCCTCTCGTTGGCTCTCTCACCCATTGAGTCGGGAACTCGTTGTCCACTAATCCCAGGAGTAGCGCGTTCTCGCCACAGGGTTCTCTGGTTTCCCAGTCAACTTGTGTGTTAAAATCCCCCATCATGATACACACTCTATCTTCTACAAGTTTTCATGGCAGCTGGTACAGATTCTTGTCCTTTCAACGAGTTGGGCAGGAGGTCTATAAAGCACCAGGGTCCTGTATTTGGCAGGACCCATTTCTAGGTTTACACTTAGGAGCTCGTGGTGAGATACGATGTTAAATTTTGTCGAGTTGAATGTATCCTTGACATACAAAATCACACCACCACCCTCTCTGTTAGGCCTATCTTTTAGGAAGAGTCGGTAACCTGGAATCGTGAATTCTCCTTCAAATATCGGGTTGAAGTTTTTATCCACGACTCTGCAATGGCCACCATCTCTGATTCTTTCGTAACTACGAGGTCACGAAGTTCAAGAAACTTGTTTCTGATAGACCTCGCATTAAACAGAAGATCTTTGAGGGAGTCCCTGACTGTAAGACTCCCCACACTCTTCCATTCCCCGCTTTGTTTCTCTGTGGCATGGTAACTCCCCTCTTTGTGACCTCAAAAAGTTCGTTCCTGGAGTAACACGGGTGTACTGGCGCACGCCCTCCTTTACTCGGGGCCTGACACTTCTTTGGGTCCGCTGCACAACATCCTGGATGATGTTTGCGAGTACAGTACAGCTTTCCCTTGAAAGGAAAGATGCACTCCGTCCCTTTTGTACAGATCGTTTCTCCCGTAAAAGGTGCGGTAGTGGTCTACAAAATAGACTCCCTCCACCGTTCCTTGCGCGAGTATTGCGGGATGGACCTCGTCTTGGGAGTATCCCAACTATTACACGTCTGGGGGTTTTCAGTCCACAGTCGTCAACTGCTCCCATAACCGTGGTCATAATCTTGCCGCTGGCGTCTACTTTAGCTCCTCGTAGTTAGAGATCGTTGCCACTTGCCATCAGGGCCACTTCCGAGCTCTCAGAGATCTGAGATTTCTCAGCCTCCACACTTATTTCTCCGTTCCCCCTTCCTGGAAGGCAGCTTACCTTCACACTGGTGCGAAGGCGGGCCGCTAGCAAGGGTTGTAGATCCCGCGCTTGGGAGTCACCGATCACGATAACCCTCGCGCATTTTGGTTCAGAGGACAGGGGCCAGCCTTTCAGTCGAGGCTCTTTAGATTCCTCTTTCTTTCCCACTTTTTTGTTCTTTTTTTTTTTTTTTTCTTCTGTTTCTACTTTTTCTTCTGATTTATCTACTGTTTCTACTGTCTTTTCTCTTTCCTTTCTTCCTCTTTCTTTTCTTCTTTTTGACGCCCTGAGTAACCCCAGCAACAGCTGGCTCTGGGACGTCGGATGGGTGGCCTGTCTCTGTCGACGCGGTGCCTGAGGGCTCAACAGAGGAGCCGCCCGCGTCGTTGGGAGTTTCCTGTTGCTCTATCTTGGCTGTCATCTCTGCAATCCTGGCTTCAAACGACGGATTTGACTCACATGCTCAGATTCGAGGATCTTCACTTTTTCTTCCAGTCGTCGTGATTTTTCCTCAGAAGATTTGAACAGATCTTTGGGCTCCTGCAGTTCTGCCCTTAGGACGCAGTCCGTGCAGATACTTACAGGGGGGCATTTTGAGAAACAACCCTCTGGGAAATCCACGCACCGCTTGTCTTTTCTGCCTGTGGAGCACGTATATTTTAGTGCACCAGGTCATTTCTTGCCAGACATTCTCAATACTTAATACTTGTAAAAAAGGGGGGGGGGTGAGTTCTCCCCGCGTGAGTCACTCCCGCCTATCGATCGGAGACGTTTCGGATCTTTCAGAAGGCACGCTCCATGTGCTGTTGTTCGTCCGACCGAGTCGGAAGATAATCGAAATAAACACAAGTTTAGAAAAAAATATATATTAATTTTTTATTCGACTGGTCGATGTGGGAGTTGTCCTATTGCCTTGACGATGAACGATAGTCACTCCACCAGAGGACGCGACCATAGAGAATTGAGAAAGAGAGAGAGAGAGAGAGAGAGAGAGAGAGAAGTAGGTGGTGTTAGCATAATAGGAGCAATGTCCTTTGAACCAAGAGGCGTGACTGCCAAAATAGGAATACAAGCGGACGGAAGCGGAAGAATAGCGATAGGGTTGCACTTAAAAGCAACCCTTGTTATCTTTCGAAGATAAAACCTCTATTGGACCCCACAAAAGTGTTTATATTTTCTCTTCCGGGTATATGCTTTCTATTTCATTTTCTACTCGAGTTCTTTTTACTCCCCTCTCAGTATTTCATTTTTTATTTCATTCATCTATTCTTCTGTTTTATCTTCCTTTCTTTCTTTCAACTTCCTGGATTAATCCAACTACAAGTGAAAGAAGACATTTAAACCTATTAACCCCTTTTCCATATATTGAGCTAATAACAACCTTATCAAGAATCAACCTGGGATGGGACATCAAAATCGAATTTGAAACCCCCCCAAATTGACGTTTAGTCCTTAAAAGAATAATAAAAAAGGTTTTATAACTAATTAACATAAATAAATAAAAAATACAACAGTTGGATATATATATATATATATATATATATATATATATATATATATATATATATATATATATATATATATATATATATATATATATATATATATAACTTTATTTCTTTTTTAATTAAAAAGGGCACAAAAACACTTGTTTTTTTAACATTATTTCATGTAGAATATTCATTGAGGAGGAGTCATCTTTTAATTGGTTAACAATTTGTCTTTAAAATCTGTAGCGTCGTAGTTACAGCAGAAAGCTATGTTCACCACCATGTTTTACTGGGGTGATGGGGTGACAGAATGGTGGTTGCCATTGATTTCAATCAAAACATATCTGACGGAGACTTGAGACATATTTTCTTGCCATAATAAGTATTCAAAATCTTGAAATATGCTACGTATGTGTTTAACAATCCTAATGAGTCCATAAACTGAGAGGAATCAAATGTGGCATTTTAGGAATACGACTTTAGGCGCACACTTATGTTTATTCATGTTAGGAGGTGGATCTTTCCTAAACGTGAGGTCATTTTCATGTTTTACACATTCTGGCCAAAAAATGGAGACAATAGAGTTGTAAAGAAATTAATACATTGATGATGTATCTATCCAAAACATGTTTTATCTCTTCAATTTTTATTGCATGTTACTTCATTTCAATTTTTCTTAACTGTGTTAAAGTTTGATTCAAGATAATTTCGCAGTAATGATGACTCGTTTAAAATGTATTCACCTGTAAAAAGCACCTGAGAATGATATGCTAGACGCACCTACCACTCTCCTGAAAACTTCATCTCAGAAGACTGCCATAAAAGAGTGCTTGTGCTGCTCGCCTTCCCTTGGATCATTCACGAATAACCCATAGATACCCTATGCTTAGATTCTCTCGCTCTCTTTCTTCACTTCCTACCGTAGCAGACTCACTGTTTCTTATCTGCTGGTTGAGGGCTTCTCTTTCCACCCTGTCACCGTTTCTTATCTCTTCTCTCTCTACCAGTGGGGGATCCAGGCTAAAAACTTGGGAGAGGCTAACCTGAATTCCTCCCTCTGAGTAGTCTGAGAAAAGGGCATTGATGTTTAATGATGGGTATCTTACACAGCATTCATAATGAATAAGAGGACCTCACACAGGAGTGAGCACTAACTTTCTCAAATAGGATCCCCGCCTTCCCTGGATCTGTGTCTGCTCTCTACCACACCCAATGGCTTTTGAATGCAACTTGTGTTCTCCTCCAAACGTCATAACCTCCTTTTCCCCCTTTCCTGCCCCTTCGCAATAGTCTGCGATGCGGAGCGAGTGAGGGGCACCGCTATCAGTAAGTAGTCATCATCTTCCATAAAAGGAAATCTTGTCTCTCATTTCATATTTAACCGCTCCCACGTCATAACCATTTTTCTCAGCAATTTTACCCAAGACCTTTTTTTCTTATTTCTATTCCACCACAATTATTATATATTTTAAACTTAAATTATATAGCATTTCATAATCCCATTTCTCCCCAACGCCCAGATTCTCAACCTATACAGGGAAAATATGTTTTCGTGGTAGGCTTTCAAACATGATTATTTCAATGTTTCCTCCAGGCTAAAAATAGTTGTATAATCCCGACCAATACACTTCTTCAATAAACTCCATTCAGAACTTTTTTTATGAGTCGCTAATAATAATTTTTATTTTTGACAAATTTATTTTTGAAACCAACAAAAGAACCTTTGTACGAAATTTGTTCGAAAAAGAGTAAAGAAAGTGGCGAGTTTAGGAGAGGTGATAACGTGTAGAAGCTACACAACCCGAATAGACAATAAAGAGGATGCAAATATGATGCCATGGTTTGAGATTTTACGTTCTAGATATTATGGCACAAAATTTTCATTCCATTTTCTTTCTTGATCATTGACAAACTTCCTTTACTCAATTCTTGTTTAATTATTCATTCTCTTTAAATCTTTCCTACCTTGGCTGAATTGGCGAGTAGTCCCTCTTCTATGAGTGCCATGAACGTGGCAGTTCATGTCTCCTCCAAAGATTTAAATATGGCAAATAAACAGATTAAAGTGAATAGAAAACGCAAATTAATAAACCTGAATGTTTACAAATATATACACATATTAACACCGAGGCCAAATATCAGTATGTTAGATGGCAAAGATTTTAGCGACAATCGAGGTTAAATCCAAATATTTGAACAGAGGTGAGAATGAGTCAAACGTCCTTTGGCTCCTGATGTCAGCACAAGAGTTAAGAACGACTGTCTCGTTTCTTCTGGGTGGAATCGAACTGGTTGTGGTGGTAGTCTAAGGGATAGTTGTGGTTGGTGGAGTAGTAGTGCTAGTTGTAGTAGGAGTAGTGCTTGACGGAGTACTAGTGGTAGTTGTAG